>SNQJ01S0000124.1:259920-285118 GCA_010110895.2 Picea sitchensis
CAAGAGATTTCAAATAAGTTTCCCTTCTATTTTTCCAGTATTCAAAATTCCTTCCATCAAATGGTGGAATCCCATTTGGAATGTTGTATTCCATTTCTGCATAGGATCTTCCTTCCAGTGGTTAAACTGTACTGAAGGTAACCCACTCTGATACCAATTGTTGATACTGAGAGGGCGGTGAATCAGTATCAAGTACAATTTTAAAAAAAAAAATCAACTTATACTTAAACCATTCAATTATATCCAATAAGCAATGAACAATAGTTTAAGAGTTACACCAATACACCACAATACACCATGCACAATATATGATAAATAATCAATAGTTTTTGTTCAAGGGAAGTAATGACTTCCAAAGGTAGCTACAGCTTCCAAATGTAGAGGGAGGGATAAACCTCCAAGAGGGAGATACAATCCTCCAATATCAAGAGATATTTTAACTCTCCATCCTTGCCCCTTCCTTCCACCCAAGAATATATGAGAGATAATTAAACTTTACATTAAATCATCACCATCAACCAATCATCACATAGAACCTGATAATGCTCCCTGAGACTTCTTCAATTTCTGCAATTCTTCAATTCTTGGAGTACTATGATTCTATAGATAATATTACTCAATGTATTCTCTGAAACTCCTCCAATTTTCACTCATTGAATCCTCCCCAAAAAGAGGTTATAGAAAGAATGGTAGACTTTATTCAATTATGGTCTATTCATAAGACCCAACTTGTACAGCATGCCCCGCGCTCAATATTTAACATCCAATTCTGAACTCACACACAAGAAACTAAAGTCTGTACTATTTCCAATGGAAGTGGTCCCACTTCATTTGGATTCGGTATGAATAAGTTATGATTGTTTTACCCGGAACACCTATTTATTGACTAGCTTCAGGACTGGTCACAAACCCTATCTTCCATAGAGTGTATCTCCGTAATTATAGCGAATCAAGAGCTGAAATTTTTACCAGATGTACCTTGATATGTCTTCTCAATACCATAGCGATTTCACCATCTGAATCATTCTAGAAAAACAAATATAGAAAAAATGGTAAGATGACCTGAAAATAACATACCTTAGAACACATCACCAAAAGACTTCATCCTCCCTTGAAATCCGGCCTTCTTTTACTTCTTGTTTCCTATGAAATTTGACTTGTATCAAATGGATGTATAATGATATTTATTTATACCATTTATGTCACTTCCTTTTAACATTAGGGCCGACCTGACAATTTCTTATTTTGTAATTATTTTCTTTAATTATCTTCAGGGCCTACATGTACTTCCTTCTTCAATTCACTTTGTCATCTTCAAAAATTCATTTCTCCTCAACCATGAGGATCCACGTGACGTGGCACATACCACCGGAAACAACATGATGTATACTATCCAACCATGGGTGTTGTATCTACATGTGCATTTTCCTTCATGTCCAAATACCTTCATCAATCTTACGGTCCAAAACCCATGACTAGGGTTGACATCAATGACAACAACAAATCTTCCAACAAGGCTTGTGCCTATAACATAAATAAGTGCAAATTCAATTAACTTGTGAATTAATAAAATTGTTTTATAATCTTAATTTCTAAACATACACTTTCAATATCTTACCAAATAAACTGCATCCTTGTCTTTTCTTTCCCCTTGAAGCTTGATTGTACTAATATTTGTTGTGTGTCTGAATGAAATACTAGAAATCTCCAAAATGGTGATGTTGTAACTTATGTAAATCCCATAACCGCTTTATTGAAAGCTTGGTAAGTATAAGGCTCAGTATCATATCCAATTTTTTGGATAGTATAACCATGACGGATATCTGTAATAACTAGGGAGTATTCTCTTTTAGTAATAATATTTGTAAAATGTTCACAATCACATAATATCACTTTATATTTAACAGTGTCGAGCCCATTCAAAATGTAGTGATCAAGGGTGTCATCAAGTTGAACACTTTTAACATGTCTCCTTCTTTCTCTTTCAAACTTGGATTTTTGAATAAAACTTTTGAAAGTTTCAGGTACTCCATCTGCATTCTTCTTTGGAATCTTTAATGAAATAAACAAACGTATAGTTATATATCGATAACTATTAAAATAGAAAAAAATTAACTTGCAAATAGATAATATGAATGTAATAAATCAACATACCTTTTTGACTGCAACAAAAAATTGTTTCAATATTGTTGAAGAGCTTGAATATGGATAGTTGAGTTTAACATCATCCCAACTTTATTCATTCAACATCTTGACCATTTCCTCTTGTATTCTCATATACACCTTGTGACTAAATAAAACAAAAATAATGTTAAATTGATATGCTAAAATGAAAAAAAAAAAAAATTGTCCTAACATAAATAAAAATAACTCAACAAACTTACTTTTTAAATTCATCACACACTTATTCCATTGAAAATTATCCTGACCTAACACATGATAATATAGTTATGATAAGTTTATCATCCTTCACTCCTTGTATTGATCTCCAAGGTGTTATATTCATATCATCTGGAAGATTTTTTATGTCATGAAATGTCTTACTTGTGCCACATATCAATGGTTTAGCCTTCTTAACTCTCTAGTTTTTTATACTAATATTTTCCCATAGGGTGAAGATCTCATCTATCAAATCCCATACCTTCTAGTTCTAAATCCCAATTGAAAATAGTTATCCACAACTCTAAATATATCACTTCCTTTGTGATTTTTTTCTTTTTTGTTTTCATCATCAAGTGGGAATCCTATTTCCATACAACATTTCTTCTTAAACTTAACATCAACATTTGATCTCTCCCCATGACATATTTCAGAAAATTCATTATGGATAAATCTCACCCTTTGAATGAAATCATATCCATTATGTAATCATTGTCTGTGTTATGATCCCATGCCAGTAACTTTTCTTATGAACCTGTTAAACCGGCATAAATTATGCATTTGATTGTCTCAAAAAGAGGATTATTGGGATATTCTTGCATCAATTATTTTCTATCCTCTGCGAAATGATTTCCTCCAATCACATAATATTTGTAGTCAAAACATTTGGATCTAGGAAATTCTTCCCTCATAGGAACTTCCATTGGGTCAAAAAGAATTAGGTAGTCAACCACATGTGCATATGGATTGTACCTAATCAATGCTTTCAAATTGTGAATATGCAAGTGATGTGGTTTTCTAATTTGATATTTTCTTTCCCTTTTGTGGGTTTACAAATTTGTTTCACATTCAACTAAAATGTGTGGCCATCATCAACTAAGCTTGTCGTCTTCATTCTATTTCGAATGGAATTGTGTGTCGTTTTCATAATACCTTCCTCTAGATCATCACCTAGTGTTATTATTTCTCTGCTACCTTTAGGACTTTCACTATAATACTATGAGCTAATGATGGATTCTTGAACATTATTGTAACAACCCCAACCGTTACGACACAAAACTACGTACAACAGGTAATATATTTTTCTTTTTTTTTTCTTTTTTTTTAACAAGAGGGCAATAAAATCAACAAGTCATAAATACACAACTTGACGATATCACAATAAACGAATTTCACACTACACATAAACATAAAAATCATAGCATATTAGCACATCAAGAAGATTGAAGCAATTTACGAACATTACTCAGGCAAGGAATATAAATGACTATCCGCCCATCCTACCTTGCAATGGTTAGGACCTCCAGGACACATAATAAATGCTCAAGCCCAGGTTCCCATCAATTTTGACCATTTAAGGTCTCAAGGTTGGTGACGGTTCTGAGGAACAAGGAGGTGTCTACATCCCACCCGACATAATCAATCCAAGCCGACTAAGCTAAACAACAACATCACGATCATCTATTTCATCAATCCATCAATTCTAACATCTATTAATCATGGAGCAAGGGTAGTCATGACCCTCATCAATCATACATCAACATTAATTAACGGTGCATTAGTAATCTAGTTCTAAATAAATCAAGCATCATCAACATTTATTGGCGCACTAGAATAGATATTAAATCAACCATTTTATTACATGGCACAAGTAATTTAATTGCACAACCAGTCACAGATGCATTAAATTCATGGTGTAAGAGAATATGTAAACTCAATTCAACATACATCACATCATTTCACGGCACAACCAAAGTTATTAGTTAATTTTCAAGGCACAATAATAAATAATCAACAACCAATCCTTCTAGTGAACCTTCAACGCATGCAAGCAGAGAAGTCTAACATTATACCCTACTTCATTCAATACCTTACAATTTCACACGTGCAAGTGATAACTGAATTAAAATCTTCATTCAAATAAATAAATGAATTAAATAACTCAACTAACATTTAAAACTATCATCCTATACATTCCTTTCATGCGTGCAATATTTTGACTGAATCCAAGTGAACACATGTTCACATCATCCATTGCGCAAGAGTACCCAAGCCTTTTTATTCCAAGGCGCAAGAAATCTGATCATACATTCCAACGATGAAAAAGCGCTAAGGAAATCCAAAATCCTTAACTATCATTATGACATAATCCAGATGCGTGATGTTAGAAATCTAACCATTGGTCCTTACATAACATCCATCATTTAAATCATTAGAAGAACAAGGAGTCATACTCTAATATCTACTAAATAAAAAAATTTAAGGAACTCATTAAGAACAATGAATCACACTCAAGACCCAATCATTAATTAATTAAGGAACTCATTGAACGGATGGAATCATACTCACTATCCATAAATTAATTGTTTAAAGAAAACTCATCATGAACTAAGGAATCATACTCATTCTCCTTTATGTAATCCTTAAGGGTTCTCGTTATAAGCATACTCATTATCCATTAAACAAATCATTGAGAACTAATAAAAGCTAATGAAATTGTTCCTCATTAAATCAGGTAAAGAACTCATTAAAACTAATGCATCACTCATCATTATTCAGTAAATGAATCATTTAAGGAACTCAATAAAACTGATGAAATCACACCTAAATATTATCCATCAAGTAATTTCTATAAATATACATAATTTCTTATTTGCATCAAAGTAAAGGCGGGGCAACTAAATCTCGAGAGGCGTCACAGGTGGATAGAAAAGGGAGAGGCCTAACACCCAGAATTGTGTCTCTGGTACCATCCAGGAAGTCGTTGGCACAAGGTGAAACTGCAGGAAGGAGATAATGGTAACCTCATAAACTTCGAGGTTTGTTCGTTGTACCTAAGGCAGGGAATCTGCACGGTGTCATACCCAGGCTTCTCGCAGTGTTCTCTACCCAGAATACAAATATCTTGGAGGAAAAGGGATACATGCAATGGTACCCTCCAAATCATAGGGTGACTCCAGTAATATCATTGAGGGCATCGGGTTCATTGAGGACCAAGAAGGGCATGAATGCATAGTGTAAGACTTACCTAAATCGAGGCGCGCGTAGGTGAACAGAGGGAATCACTGAGAGAAGGAAGGTAGTGTAAGGTGATGGAAGGTAATAACTCAGGGAAAAATCTAACTAGCATTGAGTGCAATGTGATCTCCCCAGTGAATATTCATAACCCGTGAGGAAGGGCACCGGAAATATAATCGGGAGCTATGTTAACACATAACATAACTTCAACATAAATATCCCCAAGAAATCAACCCAAGAAGAGTGTTGTGCCCTCAATGGAATTGACCAAATATAACCCAAATCCAAGTGTCAATGCAAGAAAAAGGAAATCTCGATGATAACTGAAAACGGTAAGGGTGCAGAGCGTTAAGGGTAACGGTGTAGACAACCAGGAATTCACTGGCAATTTAATGAAATTCTGAGTGGAGGAGACCAAATCATTGGCAAATAAAATGACTGTGTTGAGTGAAGGAGATCAAAATTTCGCTGACAGTTTAAACGAATTTGTTGTGGTTTGAGTACGCGTTGGCTGAGCAAGGGAGGATGGCACTAATCCTTGACTCAAAATGTAGGTAAAACTACATCACTAGGCGAATTTATGTTGTGCAAAACACGGAGAAAAAAAAAATACTAATCGCTAAGGTAAGGAATTAACTGAGAGCTCCACGTCAAGACGCAGAGATCAACACAATCAAATCGCAGAGGGGAATAAAACTCATAGGAACACCACTTCGGAGCTACACTTTAATCTTTACAGGCTTGATGGCTGGGAGAAAATGGTAGTTGATAAAGGGAGAGAAAACACAGAAACTCCTAGCAGATTGTAGAGCAAAACAGATTAACAAAATGTCGAGGTTTAACTCACAACACTCATACACAAGTCAACACCAATCCAACTCAATGCTTGAGTTACGCACTAAGCCATCGAGGAAGGGAATGATAGAGTGTGCAAGGCACAAGATAAACTCACAGAGAAACCAAGAAAAAACACATAAAAATGATTGGGGTTCACTGGGAAGGAGGGAGAAAAACACAAAGATAAAATGCCCATGCAATCCCAAACTCAACACGCAGAGCACTCTCACTTTTGGTGGTGTAAGATGGAAAGAACGCCAGGTCTCTTCTGAAAGGGAGGCTAAAAGAAACGCAGGGGTAAGGGGAGGTTGTCCCAAATTATCGAATCCTCTTGAGAGAGCTCAACAAGAAAAACAACTCAAAAATCCATAAGGCACAAAGATAGAAATTATTTTTACAAGTTGGGAAAAAGATGCAAACACACAAGCACGGAGAGTAAGCAGAACGTAACGATAGTGAAGGGAAAAACGTAAAATTTTAAATTAAACCGCGGCTTCTTCATTATCAGATCAACAAACAAGTGCACACACATCCAGCTTCAGGGAACCATTAAAATTTACATCAACGTCAAATTTCACATACAATTTTTAAACTACCTTCAATGCAAATTTAACACATGTACCATAACCGAAGACGCATAATCCGAGTTGGTTTTCCCGTGCTTGTGCTCCGTCCAGATCCAACTTGCTAACCAATGAGACCTCACCAGTACCTCCAAGCCAACGCTAGGGGTACTCTTCTTCCCCCTGAGCCCCCCGAGCCGCAAAGGGGCCACACACACAAACCAGAGAAAAGTAGCTCCCAGCTCACCTCACAAGACCGAGCTACCACTCTCTGTCCGAGTTGGGTGTCCCAACTCCCACAAGAAAAATCAGTCAAGAGTAAAATCCGACAGTATAACCTTACGCATACCAGACATGATCCCTTATTCTCCTCTGTCATTTCTTTTATAGATTTTTCTTAGTGACTTGTTGCCAAAACATATATTAAATTATTTTTATTAAAAATTAATTAGGAAAATTCTCCCCCGTACACTTGTCACCCGATCCCTTAGTTGCACCAAAAATTCATTTAATTAATTAATTAAAAATGCCAATTTCCCTCACCCACCTAAAATCATTCCTAAAAATGTTCATCAATGTCCCTTTATTCCCTCACATTCCCTTAATGACTGACCCCTTTCTTAAAGTTTAGTTGAGTTCAAAAATGGAAATTTCTCTAGACTAGATTCCCTCCTATGTTCTGGATTCCTTTTGTAATTAAGTTTCCCCTTTTGTCTAAGTTCGAATTTAGCAAGTTTGCACAAATCAACAATTAATATTTTAATTAATTTAATCCTCCATAAAAATTTAATTTAAAATTTTACCCCCATTTTCTTCATCCCCCTTTACTACTTTGTTAAATAAATTTTTAGTTCTGATGTCCTACTTAGAACTAGGCTTTAAATTCAACTAGGCTCAGCAAAAAAAGATTTAAGGGAAATTTTATAATTTTTAAACTTTACTAATGCAACATTTATTTCTAGGTTGACCAAGTCAAAATGAGATATGGTTTTCTAAGTACCTAATTTCATTGACTCACCATTGTTAAAACCGCTACGTGCCCTTCAAGACGCACTACTTGCTCCAAGGGTGCCACTCACCTACATTTATGCGACGTGCCCTTCAAGACGCACTACATGGTCCAGGGGTGCCACTCGCCTTTTGACCAATTTTGGTAGAAGTCGAACCCTTGGAGTCAATACTTCGTCAGGTGACCTTGTGGGAGACTAAGGGCCTCTAAGGAATAAGGACCCCACCTTATTGTGCACCCCTTAGAATAATTGTGAGTGATTGCCATAGTCTGCCCTCACGGCATCGTGGATCTCTCAAACTAGGTAATCGCTAATCTACAGTTCGAGCCACGGCGGGAGTGATAGTAGGTTGTGGCAGGGTTGTTGCCACACCCCTCCCTCAATATCTATGTTTTCCATGCATGACCCCTTTACTCCAAATGTGAGTCTGATTAGCAACCTATCGTCAGCCTACATCCATCAATGAACATGTCAACGATCTATAGACAACATCATAATATTCTAGTCAAATGTCACATATGCAATAACAGAAATACGCAAACCATAAATTGTCCACTCCCTGACTCGAGCCAGAGTCCAAGAAGGTCCATCGATGCCATCGGCATCCTCAATCTGTGCAGAGTCCTTCACACTCAAGAAAATCCAGTCAATAGCACTTGTCGATACAAATAAAATCAAACATATATCATCATATCCACAACATCATCATAATCCAAAAGAGAAACAGTCAATCATATAATGAACATGATCACTTGTACTCAAGTGTCCTCAAATAATAAGTCCAATCGGGTGTCCGCAAGAGTGGGATGTTACATACACCTCCGCTTTTTTTAAACTTCCTCCTGAAGTTTCACAGTATATAAGTGTAGAAATAAGTATCTCACAATATCTATATGTCTAGCTATCAAACTAAAATGGAAACTGTTGACACATATCATATGCATCCTCCCAGGTAGCCGACTGCGGACTATAATTGTCCCACTGGACCTTGACCTGATCGAATGTTCAACGTTGTAGTTGTCAAATCCGATGTTCTAGGATGAGGATTGGATCCTTCATGATCACACCCTCATCTTATACCTGTAAGGAACTCATGTCAATCACATGTGTAGGATCACTAACATAATGTCTCAAAATAGATACGTGAAAAACATTATGCATACGCCTCAAAGAATCAGAAAATGCTAGTCGATAGGCCACGGGCCCCTTCCTTTCCACAAGCTCGAAGGTCCCACGAACCTAAGAGATATTTTATCCCCCTTTCCAAACTTGATCAAACTCTTGTGCGATTTCACCCGCAAGAAGACTCGATCGCAAACTTCATAACTACGATCGACACGATGCGCATGGGCATAACTCTTATTTCGATCTTGCACTTCCTTTATCCTTTGTCTTTTTTCTTTCATTTTCTCTTCCATTTCTCGCATCAATTATGGCCCTACCAAGACCCTATCCTCAAGTCGATCCCAACTCAAAGGCATCTGACATGGTCACCCGTAAAGAAACTTGAACGTAGACATCTTAATGGTGCTTTGATAACTGTTGTTATATGAAAATTCTACCAATGGCAAGAACTCCTCCCAACATTTTTGTTGGTCCATCACATACATATGCAAAATGTCCTCTAATATTTGGTTCATTCATTCGGTATGCTCGTTTGTCTCTGGGTGATACGCGGTACTAAATTTAATTTGGGTTCCCAAGGCCTCTAGGAAACTACTCCAAAATCATTCGGTAAACATTGATCCTCAATCGTATATGATCCTCTTAGGCATGCCATGCAGCCTCACAATCTCGTTGATGAAAAATCTAGCTATGTAAGGTGCCTGATACGTCGTATGCACAGGGATAAAATCAGCACTCTTCGTCAAAGTGTCAACTACCAAAAAAATCGAGTTGTGTCTCTTTGTCGTCAGCAACAATCCAACAATGAAATCCATCGAAACAACCTCCCATTTTGATTCTGGAATAGAGTTTGGTTGTAGTAATCATGTTGGATATCTATGTTCATCCTTCATTTGTTGACATTCTAGACATCTCGCCACGTAGTTCACTATGTCCGCCTTTATTCCTTTCCAGAAGAATAAGTGTTTAAGGTCTTCCCTCATCTTCTTGACTCCTAGATGAGCCATGTACATTGCTCTATGAGCTTTGTTTAAGATCATACTTCTTAAATTTTCATTGGGCGGAATGTAAATCCGGTTATTATATCTCATTAATTTGTCGTTGTCCACAGTAAATCCCTCAAATTTTGGTACCAACATGGTGTTTTGTCTGATAAATTCCTTAACCTCTTTATACCATTCATCAACACACTGTAAAGTTAGAATCTTTTTCCGTAGATTCGTTTGAAGAAGTATCACTGAAAATATGTGTGGTCTCCAACTCAACGCATCATTCACTCTGTTCATTGTTACTTTTATGTAGGTAATCTCGAAATCGTACTCACTAAGCAGTTCCGACCAACGTCTTTGACGCACTTTCAAGTCGTTTTGCGTAAAAATGTGTTGTAAACCACAGTGGTACATTTTTAGTTCAAATTTTCTTCCAATTAGGTAGTGTCTCCAAACTCTCAAGGCATACACAATGCCTAACAACTCCAAATCGTGCATCGCATATTTCTCCCCGTGCCTTCTTAACTTTCTCGAGATGTAAGAGATCACTTGACTGTATTGCATCAAGATTCTTCCTAAGCCTTCCTTGGATGTGTCAGTGCATACCAAGAAGTCCTTGTCCATGTCAGGGAATTTTAGTATTGGTGTTATCGTCAACAGAGCCTTGAGCCTTTGAAATTATTCCACGCATTTCTCGGTCCATACAAACTTCTTTTTCTTCTTTTGCAATTCCGTAATCAAATTTTCTATCTTTGAAAAACCCTCGATGAACCATCGATAATATCCCACTAAACCCATGAAGCTACGCACTTCAGGGATATTCGTCGATGCAGGCCATTCCATAATAGCCTCAAACTTCATTGGATCCATAGTGATACCTTCTTCGAAGATTACATTCCCTAAATAATGAATCTTCGATTGATAAAACGAGCATTTCAATAGTTTCCCAACCAATTTTTTCTCTCATAGATAATGTAGTACCAAGCGCAAGTGTTCTTCATGCTCCTCCATCATCCAAGAATACATCAAAATATCATCAATGAATACTTGAAAAAACTTGTCCAAGTATTCATGAAACACCCCATTAATCAAGCTCATGAATACCCCTGGGACGTTTGTCAGTCCAAACGGAAAAAAAGTAAACTCGTAATGTCCAAACCTTGTCTTGAATGTGGTCTTAGGAATGTCTTCCTCCTTGATCCATAACCGGTGATACCATGATCTCAAGTCGATCTTCGAAAACACCATCACGCCCTTAATATGATCAAACATATCATCTATCCTTGGCAACGGGTATTGGTTCTTAATCATTTCCTTGTTCAATTGACGGTAGTCAATGCAAAATCTCCATGACCTATCCTTCTTCCATATGAAAATAACAGGCTCACCCACGGGGACACACTCGAACGTATAAGTCCTAGATCCAACAACTCCTTCAATTTCATTTTCAACTCCCATAACTCAAGGTTCGGAATTCGATAAGGCATTCTTGCTATTGGTTTAGTCCCCAGTTTTAGGTCGATGGTAAATTCCAATTCCCTCTCGGGCGTCAATCATAGTAACTCCTCTGGGAAGACGTCTGCAAATTCTCATACTACCGGAAGGTTTTCTGGTCAGCGATGGTACTTGACGTCTCAAGCACTATATATTGGTGCTCTTCCTAGAGGTTATTCACCACTACATGAATCTAATGGGCCTTGCCCAAGTCTCTTACGGTAGTGGGTCCAGCTGATCCAGATGATCTGGTCCTCTCAAACAAGCATTCACGTTGGTAAAGTGGCTCTCCACATTTCTAGCACCCGATCTTTGGTCCAGTACTCTTGGTCCCCAAAGTATAAGTTGGCGTCCCACTGGCCTGAAACCCTGGTATGTTTTATTGAACAGGCCTAAATTGTTGTTGTTGCGGTCGATGTTGTTGCTCGTGTTGTGGTCCTCTGTAGGGATTCTATTGATGACGCATCCATCGTTGTGGTGTAGTGAAAGTGGATCCTCTTGGAGTGCCTTGATACCCTTGTGGATGTCTAGTTGTTGTTTGATGTTGTTGTGCACCAGATATCGCTTGTCCTATTGGCCTCACAGGATTCCTGCTCTGACCCCCATTGATGAGATCCTCCTCAGCTACGAGGGCCTTCTGAACATCATCGTGCAATGTCTGAGGCATTAAATCATCACCTTCACATGAATGGTGACATTAAGTCCAAACACAAACTTGTTGACCTTAAGCTTCTCGATATTCATATGCGGAGCATACCGAAGCATCTCCATGAAATGGGCATCGTACAAACACCTTGTCGCAAGGCATTGAACTCATTGAGCTCACGCTCAATGAACTCCTCAGATAGATACCTTTCCCAGAAATTCTCCTCGAACGGTTCCCTTGACACGTCCTCAACGGCCATGTTCAGTTGCGGCAGGAGCGTATTCTACCATAGAAGAGTGCTCCACTTCAGCTGGAAGACCACCATGTGGACCTTCTTGTTGGAGGTATAGTATTGAAGTGCAAATCACATTGCCATATTATCAAACCATGCCTTGGCAGCTACGCCATCCGTGGCACCAAAGAACTCAGGAAACTTGACCTTCTCAAGTTTTCGGTGAACGCTGCCAATACCGGTTGGGGCGTACGATGGACCCTCAGAAGGTGTCATTTCCCTAGCCTCATCTCTATCCAAATGGTTGATCACGGCCTCTGACATCCTCTGAAAGGACCTCATCAACCCAACCACATCTCCCATGGATATTTGTTCCTGTCCGACAACTTGTTCTTCTCTTTGAGGGTTAGACCCCTCGAGTGTGGATTCTATTGGAGGCATCGCACCTCCTTCGCTAGCACCTCGTCATCTGCCTCCGCGGCGTCCTCTAACCATGATTACCTGGACGAATATAATCAATATAATTAGCGACATTTTATAATCAAGTGTATATTCAGTGGAAGACATAATGAACCCAACTCGTAGGTCGAACCGAATCTGATACCATATGTAACGACCTCAACCGTTACGACACAAAACTATGTACAACAGGTAATATTTTTTTTAACAAGAGGACAATAAAATCAACAAGTCATAGCGACACAACTTGACGATATCACAATGAATGAATTTCACGCAGCACATAAACATAAAAATCATAGCATATTATCACATCAGGAAGCTTGAAGCAATTTACGAACATTACTCAGACAAGGAATATAAATGACTACCCGCCCATTCTACCCTGCAATGGTTAGGACCTCCAGGATACATAAGCAACTCTCAAGCCCAAGTTCCCATCGAATTTGAACATTTAAGGTCGCAAGGTTGGTGACTGTTCTGAGGAACAAGGAGGTGTCTACATCCCACCCGACACAATCAATCCAAGCCGACTAAGCTAAACAACAACATCACGATCATCTATTTAATCATTCCATCAATTCTAACATCTATTAATCATGGAGAAAGGGTATTCATGACCGTCATCAATCATACATCAACATTAATTAACGGCGCATTAGTAATCTAGTTCTAAATCAATCAAGCATCATCAACATTTATTGGCGCACTACAACAGATATTAAATCAATCATTCTTTCTACATGGTGCAAGTAATGTAATTGCACAACTAGTCACAGATGCATTAAATTCATGGTGCAAGACAATCTGTAAACTCAATTCAACATACATCACATCATTTCACGGCGTAACCGAAGTTATTAGTTAATTTTCAAGGCACAAAAATAAATAATCAACAACCAATCCTTCTAGTGAACCTTCAACGCATACAAGAAGAGAAGTCTAACATTATACCCTACTTCATTCAATACCTTACAATTTCACATGCACAAGTAGTATCTAGATTAAAACCATCATTCAAATAATTAAATGAATTAAATAACTCAACTAACAGTTAAAACTATCATCCTATACATTCCTTTCATCCACGCAATATTTTGACTGAATCCAAGTGAACACATGTTCACATCATCCATTGCGCAAGAGTATCCAAGCCTTTTTATTCCAAGGTGCAAGAAATATGATCATACATTCCAACGATGACAAAGAGCTAAGGAAATCCAAAATTCTTAACTATCATTATGATGCAATCCAGATGTGCAATGTCAGAGATATAACCATCAGTCCTTACATAACATCCATCATTTAAATCATTAGAAGAACAAGGAGTCATACTCTAATATCTATTAAATAAACATTTTTAAGGAACTCATTAAGAACAAGGAATCACACTCAAGACCCAATCATTAATTAATTAAGGAACTCATTGAGCGGATGGAATCATACTCACTATCCATAAATTAATTGTTTAAAGGAAACTCATCATGAACTAAGGAATCATAATCATTCTTCTTTATTTAATCCTTAAGGGTTCTCATTATAAGCATACTCATTATCGATTAAACAAATCGTTGAGAACTCATAAAAGATAATGAAATTGTTCCTCATTAAATCGAGTAAAGAACTCATTAAAACTAATGCATCACTCCTCATTATTCAGTAAATGAATCATTTAAGGAACTCGATAAAACTGATGAAATCACACCTAAATATTATCCATCAAGTAACTTCTATAAATATACATAATTTTTTATTTTCATCAAAATAAAGGCGGGTAACTGACTCTCAGGAGGTGTCACAGGTGGACGGAAAAGGGAGAGGCCTAACACCCAAAATTGTGCATTTTGTACCAGCGAGGAAGTCGTTGGCACAAGGAAAAACTGCAGGAAGGAGATAATGGTAACCTCCTAAACTTTGAGGTATGTTTGTTGTACCTAAGTCATGGAATCTGCACGGTGTCATACATGGGCTTCTCGCAATGTGTTATGCCTAGAATACAGATCGCTTGGAGGGAAAGGGATACAGGAAATGGTACCCTCCAAATCACAGGGTAGCTCCAGGAATCTCGTTGAGGGCATCGGGTTCACTGAGGACCAAGGAGGGCATGAATGCAGAGTGTAAGACTTACCTAAATCGAGGCGCGTACAGGTGAATAGAGGGAATCGTTGAGAGAAGGAAGGTAGTGCCAGGTGATGGGAGGTAATAACTCAGCGAAAAATCTAACTAGCATTGAGTGCAGTGCAAACTCCTCGGTGACTATTTGTAACCCATGAGGAAGGGCACTGGAAATATAACCGGGAGCTATGTTAACACATAACATAACTTCAACATAAATATCCACAAGAGAGAAACCCAAGAAAGCGATGTGCCCTCAATAGAATTGACCAAATATAACCCAACGCCAAGTGTCAACGCAAGAAAAAGGAAATCATGCTGATAAGTGAAAACAGTAAGGGCACGGAGCATTAAGGGTAGCGTTGTACACAGCCAGGAATTTACTGGCAATTTAGTGAAATTCTGAGTGGAGGAGACCAAATCACTGGAAAATAAAACGACTGTGATGAGTGAAGGAGATCAAAATTTCGCTGACAGTTTAAATGAATTCGTTGTGGTCTGAGTACGAGTTGGCTGAGCAAGGGAGGATAGCATCGATCCTTGACTCAAAATGTAGGGAAAACCACATCACTAGGCAAATCGTTGAGGTAAGGAATTAGTTGAGAGATCCACGCCAAGACGTAGAGATCAACACAATAAAATCGCGGAGGGAAATAAAACTCATAGGAACACCACTTAGTCAGAGTGTCAACTACCAAAAAAATTGATTCGTGTCTCCTTGCCGTTAGCAGAAATCCAACAATTAAATCCATCGAAACAACCTCCAATTTTGATTCTAGAATAGTGTGTGGTTGTAGTAATCTTTCCAGATGCCTATTTTCATCCTTCACTTGTTGACATTCTAGACATTTTTCCACGTATTTGGCTATGTCCACCTTCATTCCTTTCCAGAAGAATAAGGGTTTAAGGTATTCCCTCATCTTCGTGACTCCTAGATGAGCCATGTACACTACTCTATGAGCTTTGTTTAAGATCAAAATTCTTAAATCGTCATTGGGCGGTACGTAAATCCAGTTATTATATCTCATTAATCTGTCGTTGTCCACAGTAAATCCCTCAAATTTTGGTACCAACATGGTGTTTTGTCCGATAAATTCCTTAACCTCTTTATACCAATCATCATCGCGTTGTAAAGTTAGAATATTTTCACGTAGATTTGTCTGAAGAGGTATCACCGAAAATATGTGTGGTCTCCAACTCAATGCATCATCCACTATGTTCATTGTTCCTTTTATGTAGGAATCTCGAAATCGTACTCACTAAGTAGTTCCGACCAACACCTTTGTCGTGTGTTCAAGTCGATTTGCATAAAAATGTGTTGTAAACCACAGTGGTCCATTTTTAGTTCGAATTTTCGTCCAATTAGGTAGTGTCTCCAAACTCTCAAGGCATACACAATAGCTAACAACTCCAAATCATGCGTCACATAGTTCTCCTCATGCCTTCTTAACTTTCTCGATATGTAAGCGATCACTCAATCGCCTTGCATCAAGACTCTTCCTAAGCCTTCCTTGGATGTGTCAGTGCATACCAAGAAGTCCTTGTCCATGTCAGGGACTTTTAGTATTGGTGGTGTCGTTAACAACTTCTTGAGACTTCAAAATTCTTTCACGCATTTCTAGGTCCATGCAAACTTCTTGTTCTTCTTATGCAATTTTGTAATCGAATTTGCTATCTTCGAAAAACTCTCAACAAACCGTCGATAATATCCCTCTAAACCCATGAAGATACGCATTTCTGGGACATTCTTCGGAGATGACATGCCCTAAATAATGAATTTTCGATTGATAAAATGATCATTTCGACAATTTCCCAAACAATTTGTTCTCTCGTAGACATTGTATTACCAAGCGCAAGTGTTCGTCATGCTCCTCCATCATCTGAGAATATATCAAAATATTGTCAATGAATACTTGAACAAACTTGTCCAAGTATTCGTGGAACACCCCATTCATCAAGCTCATGAATACCCCTAGGGTGTTTGTCAGTCCAAGCGGAAAAACAGTAAACTCGTAATGTCCAAACCTTGTCTTGAATGCGGTCTTAGGAATGTCTTCCTCCTTGATCTATAACTAATGATACCCTGATCTTAAGTTGATCTTCGAAAACATCGTCACACCCTTAATATGATAAAACATATCATCTATCCTTGGAAACGGGTATTGGTTCTTGATCATTGCCTTGTTCAATTGATGGTAGTCAATGCAGAGTCTCCGCGACCCGTCCTTCTTCCGTATGAAAATAATAGGCGCACCCCACGGGGACACACTCGGGCGTATAAGTCTTAGATCCAGCAACTCCTTCTGTTGCATTTTCAACTCCTGTAACTCAAGGGTCGACATCCGATAAGTATTTCTTGCTATCATTTCATTCCCCAGTTTTAGGTCGATGGTAAATTCCAATTTCCTCTCAGGTGACAATCCTGGTAACTCCTCTAGGAAGACGTCCGCAAACTCTCATACTACCGGAAGGTTTTCTAGTCCTGCTACCACACTCTTTTCGTTCAACGCAAGGATCACATAAATCTTGCATCCCTTGCGCATGCTCTTCCATATTTTTAGAGAAGATATGAACCTCAGAGAAACTCCTTGGTTCCTTCTTACAATCACACGTCTATGTCCCTCGTCATTGACCAAACTCAACCGTTTTGTCTTACAATTGAGTATAGCCTCATGCAATTCCAACCAGTCCATATCGATCACGACGTCATAAGATCCTAATATTGTGACGTACAGATTATCCTTCGTGACAAACTCTCCCAGGTTAAGGCTACAACCCGTAACCTTTCCTTCAACATTCTTTTTGGCCCCCGAAGCCATTTCTACGAAGTTAAACTCATCTTGTTCGACTACCTTTACCTTAATTCTTTTTAGTGCTGCACCAAAAGTAAAGTTATCTGTAGCACCTGGATATATCAAAATACTAAGGGTCTGGTCAGAAATGGTACCTGACGTCTCGAGAATTGTAGACTAGTGCTCGTCTTGGCGGTTATTCATCGTTGCATGAATCTGATCGGTCGTGCCCAAGTCTCCTACGGTAGTTGGTCTGGATAATCTAGATTCTCTGGTCCTCTCAACTGGGAAGTCATGTTGGTATTGTGGCTCTCCACATGTCCATCACACGGTCTTCGGTCCAGTACTCATGGTCCTCGAAGTAGAAAATGATGTCCCACTGGCCTGAAACCCTGGTATGTTCTATTGAATAGGCCCAAACTATTGCTATTGTGGTCGACATTGTTGTTAGTGTTGTGGTCCTTTGTAGGGAGTCTGTTGTTGAGGCATCGATCATTTTGGTGTAGTGAAAGTGGATCCTCTTGGAGTACCTCGATACCTTGGTGAATGTCTAGCTAGTGTGTGATGTTGTTGTGCACCAGATATCGCTTGTCCTGTCAGTCTCACAGGATTCCTGCTCTGACCCCCGCTGATGAGATCCTCCTCAGCTATGAGAGAATTTTGGACAGCATCATTCAATGTATGAGGCATTAAAATCCTCACCTTCGCACGAATGTTGACATTAAGGCCAAACACGAACTTGTTGACCTTAAGCTTCTCGGGATTCAGATGTGGAGCATACCAAATCAGCTCCATGAAACGGGTCTCGTACTCAAGCACCATACAACCGCCCTGACATAAGGAATTGAACTCATTGAGTTGACACTCAATGAACTCCTCAGACAGATACCTCTCCCAGAACTGCTCATCGAACATTTCCAATGACACATCCTCGACGGCCATGTTCAGTTGTGGCAGGAGCATCTTCCACCATAGAAGAGTGCTCCCCTTCAACTGGAATACCACCATGTTGACCTTCATGTTGTAGGTATAGTCGCAAAGTGAAAAGCACATTTTCATATTCTCCAACCATGCCTTGGCAGATGCACCGTCCGTGGCACCAAAGAAGTCAAGAAACTTGACCTTCTCGAGTTTTCGGTGAACGTTACCAATATCGGTCGGGGCATGTGATGGACCCTCAGGAGGTTTTGGTTCCCTAGCCTCATATCTATCCAAATGGTTGATCAGGGCCTCTGACATCCTCTTAAAGGACCTCCTCAACCCAACCACATCTCCCACGGCTATTTGTTCATGTCTGACAACTTATTCTTCTCCTTGAGGGTTAGACCCCTCAGCTGTGGATGCTATTGGAGGCATCACGCCTCCTCCTCTAGCACCCCGTCGTCTGCCTTCGCGACGTCCTCTAACCATGATTACCTACATGAATAAAATCAATTTAATTAGCGACATTTTATAATCAAGTGTATATTCAGTGGAAGACGTAATGACCCCATGTCGCGAGTCGAACCAGCTCTGATACCATATGTAACGACCTCAATCGTTACGACACAAAACTATGTACAATGGGTAATATATATATATATATATATCAAGAGGACAATAACATCAACAACAAGTGATAGCAACACAACCTGATGATATCACAATGAATGAATTTCACGCAGCACATAAACATAAAAAGTAGAGCATATTAGCACATTAGGAAGCTTGAAGCAATTTACAAAAATTACTCAAACAAGGAATATAAATGACTACCTGTCCATTCTACCCTACAATAGTTAGGACCTGTAGGACGCATAAGCAACGCTCAAGCCCGGGTTCCCATTGATTTTGACCATTTAAGGTCTCAAGGATGGAGATTGTTATGAGGAACAAGGAGGTGTCTACATCCCACCTGAGACAATCAATCCAAGTTGAATAAGATAAAAAAACAACATCACAATCATATATTTCATAATTCCATCAATTCTAACATCTATTAGCCACAGAGCAAGGGTAGTCATGACCATCATCTATCATACATCAACATTAATTAACGGCGCATTAGCAATCTAGTTCTAAATCAATCAAGCATCATCAACATTTATTGTCACACTAGAACAGATATTAAATCAATCATTCTATCTACATGGTGCAAGTAATATAATTTCACAACCAGTCACAGACGCATTAAATTCATGGCGTAAGAGAATCTGTAAACTCAATTCAACATACATCACATCATTTCATGGCACAACCGAAGTTATTAGTTAATTTTCAAGGTGAAAAATTAAATAATCAACAACCAATCCCTCTAGTGAACCTTCAACGCGTGCAAGAAGAGAAGTCTAACATTATACCCTACTTCATTCAAAACCTTACAATTTGACACGCGCGAGTGATAACTAGATTAAAAATGTCATTCAAATAATTAAATCAATTAAATAACTCAACTAACATTTAAAATTATCATCCTATACATTCCTTTCATGCGCGCAAGATTTTCACTGAATCCAAGTGAACACACGTTCACATAATCCATTGTGCAAGAGTATCCAAGCCTTTTTATTCCGAGGCGCAAGAAATATGAGCATACATTCCAACGATGACAAAGCGCTAAGGAAATCAAAAATCCTTAACTATCATTATGACACAATCCAGATGCGCAATGTCATAGATCTAACCATCAGTCCTTACATAACATCCATAATTTGAATCATTAGAATAACAAGGAGTCATACTCTAATATCTACTAAATAAACATTTTTAAGGAACTCATTAAGAACAAGGAATCACACTCAAGACCCAATTATTAATTAATTAAGGAACTCATTGAACGGATGGAATCATACTCACTATCCATAAATTAATTGTTTAAAGCAAACTCATCATGAACTAAGGAATCATACTCATTCTCCTTTATTTAATCCTTAAGGGTTCTCGTTATAAGCATACTCATTATCCGTTAAACAAATCATTGATAATTCATAAAATCTAATGAAATCGTTCCTCATTAAATCAGGTAAATAACTCATTAAAACTAATGCATCACTCCTCATTATTCAATAAATGAATTATTTAAGGAACTCGATAAAACTGATGAAATCACACCTAAATATTATCCATCAATCAACTTCTATAAATATACATAATTTCTTATTTGCATCAAAGTAAAGGCGGGGTAACTGACTCTCGGGAGGCGTCCTAACACCCGGGCTTCTCGCAGTGTGCTCTGCCCATAATACAGATCACTTGAAGGGAAAGGGATACAGGCAATGGTACCCTCCAAATCACAGGGTGGCTCCAGGAATCGGGTTCGCTGAGGACCAAGAAGGGCATGAATGCAGAGTGAAAGACTTACCTAAATCGAGGCACTCACAGGTGAACAGAGGGAATCGCTGAGAGAAGGAAGGTAGTGCCAGGTGATGGGAGGTAATAACTCAGGGAAAAATCTAACTAGCATTGAGTGCAATGCGAACTCCACAGCGACTATTCATAACCCGTGAGGGAGGGCACCGGAAATATAACCAGGAGCTATGTTAACACATCACATAACTTCAACATAAATATCCCCAAGAGAGCAACCCAAGAAGACCGATGGGCCCTCAATAGAATTGATCAAAGTTAACCCAATGCCAAGTGTCAACGCAAGAAAAAGGAAATCACGCTAATAAGTGAAAACGGTAAGGGTGCAGAGCGTTAAGGGTAACGCTGTGCACAGCGAGGAATTCACTAGCAATTTAATGAAATTCTGAGTGGAGGAGACCAAATTGCTGGCAAATAAAACGACTGTGTTGAGTGAAGGAGATCAAAATTTTGCTGACAATTTAAATAAATTTGTTGTGGTCTGAGTATGCATTGGCTGAGCAAAGGAGGATGGCACCGAGCCTTGACTCAAAACGCAGGGAAACCCACATCACTGGGTGAATTTCTGTTGTGCAAAACGCAGAGAAAAAAAGCTGCTAATCGTTGAGGTAAGAAATTAGTTGAGAGCTCCACGCCAAGACGCAGAGATCAACACAATCAAATCGCAGACGGAAATAAAAATCATAGGAACACCACTTTGGAGATACACTTTAAGATTTACAGGCTTGATGGTTGGGCGAAAATGGAAGTTGATAAAGGGAAATAAAACGCAGCAAACTCCTGGTAGATTGCAAAGAAAAACGGAGTAACAAAATGCCGAGTTTAAACTCACAACACTCATACACAAGTCAACACCAATCCATCTCAGTGCTTGAGTTACGCGCTAAGCCATCGAGGAAGGGAATGATAGAGTTCGCAAGGCGCGAGATAAACTCGCAGAGAACCCAAGCAAAAACACATAAAAATGATTGGGGTTCGCTGGGAAGGAGGGAGAAAAACGCAGAGATAAAATGCCCATGCAGTCCCAAACTCAACACGTAGGGCAGTCTCAATTTTGGCGGTGTAAGAAGGAAAGAACGCCAGGTCTCCTCTGAAAGGAAGGATAAAAGAAACGCAGGGGTAAGGGGAGGGTGTACCAAGTTCTCGAATCCTTTTGAGAGAGCTCAATAAGAAAAAAAACTCAGAAATCCATAAGGCGCAGAGATAGAAATCAGTTTTACAAGCTGGGCAAAAGATGCAAACACACAATCATGGAGAGTAAGCAGGACGCAACGATAGTGAAAGGAAAAATGAAAACTTTTAAATTAAACCACAGCTTCTTCATTATCATATCAACAAACAAGTGCACACACATCCAGCTTCAGGGAACCATTAAAATTTACATCGACGTAAAATTTCACATACAATTTTTAAACTACCTTCAATGCAAATTTAACATGCGTACTGTAACTGAAGGCATAGAATCCAAGGTGGTTGTCCTGCACTTGTGCTCCTTCCAGATCCTACTTGCTAACCGTTGAGATCGGTACATCCCAGCCAATGCTAGAGGTTATATTCTTCCCCCTAAGCCACCCGAGCCACAAAGGGGCCACGCACACAAACTAGGGAAAACTAGCTCTCAGTTCACCTCGCAAAGTCGAGCTACCAGTCTCTGTCCGAGCTGGGTGTCCCAACTCCCACAAGAAAAATCATTCAAGAGTAAAATCTGATATCATAACCTTATGCATACCAAACATGATCCCTTCTCCTCAGCCGCCATTTCTTTTATAGAGTTTTCTTAGTGACTTATTACCAAAAAGTATATTAAATTATTTTTATTAAAAATTAACTAGGAAAATTATCCCCCGTACACTTGTCACTTGATCCCTTGGTTTGCACCATAAATTCATTTAATTAATTAATTAAAAATGTCAATTTCTCTCACCCACCTAAAAGCGTTCCTAAAAATGCTCCTCGATGTCCCTTTATTCCCTCACATTCCCTTAATGACTCACGCATTTCTTAAAGTTTAGTTGAGTTCGAAAATGGAAAGTTCTCTAGACTAGACTCCCTTCTATGTTCCACATTTCTTTTGTAATTAGGTTTCCCCTTTTGTATAAATTTGAATTTAGCAAGTTTGCACAAATCAACAATTAATCTTTAAATTAATTTAATCCTCCATAAAAATTTAATTTAAAATTTTACCCCCATTTTCTTCATCCCCCTTTATTACTAGCTTAAATAAATTTTTAGTTCGCATGTCCTACTTAGACCTAGGCTTTAAATTCAACTAGGCTCAGCAAAATTGTTTTTAAGGGAAATTTTATAATTTTTAAACTTTACTTGTGCAACATTTATTTTAAGGCTGACCAAATCAAAATGAGATATGGTTTTCTAGGTACCTAGGTTCATTGACTCACCAGTGTTAAAACCACGATGTGCCCTTCAAGACACACTACATGCTCCAAGGGTGCCACTCACATGCATTCATGTTTCATTTATGCGACGTGCCCTTCAAGACGCACTACGTGCTCCAAGGGTGTCACTCGCCTTTTGATTTATTTTGGTAGACTTCAAACCCTTGGAGTCAATACTCCATCAGGTGACCTTGTGGGATACTAAGGGCCTCTAAGGAATAAGGACCCTACCTTATTGCGTGGCCCTTAGAATCATCATGAGTGACTGTCATTATCTGCCCTCACGACATCGTGGATCTATCGAACTAGGTAATCGTTAACCTACAGTTCGACCCACGGCGAGAGTGTTAGTAGCTTGTGGAAGGGTTGTTGCCACACCTCTCCCTCAATATCTTTGGTTGTTGCAAGCTATCGTCGGCCTGCATCCATCAACGAATATATCAACGATCTATAAAAAACATCATAATAAACCAGTCATATGTCACATATGCAATAACATAAATACGCAAACCATAAACTGTCCACTCCCTAACTTGATCTGGAGTCCAACAAGGTCCATCGATGCCATCGGCATCCTCAATCTGTCCAGAGTCCTGCACACTCAGAAAAAACCAGTCAATAGCACTTGTCAATACAAATAAAGTCAAACATATGTCATCATATCCACAACATAATCATAATCCAAAAGCAAAACAGTCAATCATATAATGAACGGATCACTTGCACACAAGTGTCCTCAAAGAATAAGTCCAATCAAGTGTGCGCAAAAGCGGGATGTTACAATTATCAACATTTCTTTTCTTCCTCTTATGTTTTAAATGTGTTTCATCTAAATCGATGATTTCTTCATAATCAATAGGAATAGACTCATCATCGACCATCGATTTTTTGTGTTTATCTTGTTTATTCTTTTTGCGAGGAGTGATAACCTCATTGGGACCAATCTCAAAAAAATCTTCATTTGGAGTTTCCTTATTTTCAAATGTAACCCTTTTAGGATTTCTGGAATGAGGATTTTTCTTTCTTCTTTCATGTTCTTCTCTGTCTACTCTTGCAGGTTCAACCTCCATTACTTTATGTTTATTTTTCCTTCATTCTTGTGTCTTTTCAATATGAAAAGCGTTGATGACATCCATGATATTATTCTTTGTAGAGTAAATCCCCACTAACATATGTGAAAGTCGTTCAGCAAAATCCTGGAAAAATAAAATATAACATTTTCATGTTAAATAAAATTAAAACATTACAATGATATTAAAAATAATAAACGACACAAAAATAGAAACAAAAAACTTACACTGTCTTTCTCAATGCCATCAACGATGGATGCACATAATTCTGAAAAACATTAATTCTTGTTATAATTTCTCAATTTGAAACAATATATAAACTTGATATACGTTTTTCCTTGTTTGAAAAGTGCATAAATAGTATATGTGGTTGGCACCAAACATGTATCTCGTAACAAGCCAATTGCCTGATAATTTCCTTGCACATGTTCTAATTCGGGACAATACAAATATATATGGTCTCCATTGTTTCATTGCTTGTATTTAACAAACCAAGAATATTCCAGTTTGTTTTCACCTTCCACAGATTTCCACTCTCTAACATTCTTCATTGCCCTTGATAGCTCATGTGTTATGCTATCATTTTGTTTCCTAACATTCATGGAGGTTCCAGTTGCATTTTTGGATGCCATTATTGCAGGTCATAATCTAGATATATTCATAAATAATCTATTTCCTTCCATTTGCCTATTTCATAAAAAAATAAAATTAGGCATTTTTCATTATAA
>SNQJ01S0000124.1:285168-307173 GCA_010110895.2 Picea sitchensis
GACCCATGGAGTTATTAGGCTTATGTTCAGACCGTGCCTTGGTCGTGGGGGGGTTGGGGCGATGCCTGGCATATCCCTAGCCTGGACAGCCCCGTGGGTGTGCCCATAGCTTGGCCATAGGGTTGTCCCTCCACAACCAAGTCAAATTTCACCCCAAAATTTCCCCCTCAAATTTTTCCCTCCAAAAATTCCCCCCAATTTTTTCCCTTTATAATTTCCCTTAAAAATTAAAAACAACTTTTACTCTTTTATTTCGTTATTTACATGTTAAATACAATATTTCTCATGTTTCTTTATTTATCCCACATTCATTAAACATAGCGATGATCCATATAATTTTAGGTATATATGTAGACAATATACCTAATTTGTATTTATCCCACATTCGTTATACTAACAGAAATTTATATCATTTGTGTTATATATACATAGTCTTGTTTTATCTTTTTACATTGTGTGATATCTTAGGAAGTATTCATTAAAGAATTTGGAGCAAGCTACAAGGAAGAAACATTGAGAAGACATCTGAGGAGAATCTAGCATTTCAGAGGTTAGTTATTTTAAATTATTACCATTTACCAAAAAAAATTAGATGTTTTCTAATTTTTTCTAAAAAAATCTCAACTTTTTTAAAAAAACTTTTTTAAAAAAAATTTAACAAAATCCTTAAGATTTTTTGAAAAAAAAAGTCAAATTTAGATATAGTTTTGTAAAAAAATTTAGTTTTTTATTTTATTTTTTTCTA
This sequence comes from Picea sitchensis, assembly GCA_010110895.2. Lineage (NCBI taxonomy): Eukaryota > Viridiplantae > Streptophyta > Pinopsida > Pinales > Pinaceae > Picea > Picea sitchensis. The sequence goes on from SNQJ01S0000124.1 coordinate 285,914, forward strand.
CTTAAATTTGTTTAGTTTTGGCATATGGTGGTTACTGGTAAATGTCTGGGGGTTGGGGTGATGCCCGACATCGCCCCATCCCCCATGGTCAAGCCATGTACATTGCCCAGTAACCACCATGGGCATCGCCCTAGCCCCCACGGTCAAGCCCCGAACATTGCCCAGTAACCACCATGGGCCAAAACTAAAAAAAATAAGTAAAAAACAATAAAAAAGACAAATGGGTTTACAAAACTATACCTAAATTTAACTTCTTTTTTTTCTTTTTTTTTTCTGTATTTTACTTTTTTTTTCAAAAAATCTTAAGCATTTTGTTAAAATGTTTTTAAAAAAAGTCTCAATTTTTTTTAAAAGTTGAGATTTTTTAAGAAAAAATTAGAAAACATATAAAAAAATTTAAGGTTTTTTAATTTTCACATGAAAAATTATTATGTGATTCAAAGATAACCTTATAATTGTTGTTTCGGTAAATGGTAAGAATTTAAAAAATAACTAACCTCTGGAATGTTAGATTATCCTCGGGTGTCTTCTCAATGTTTCTCCCTTATATCTTGCTCCAAATCCTTTAACGAATACTACCCAAGATATCACACAATGTAAAAAGATAAAACAATATTGTGTATATATAACACAGATGATACAAATAATTCTTAGTATAACGAATGTGGGATAAATAAAAATTAGGTATATTGTCTACCTATATACCTAAAATTATATGGATCATCAATATGTTTAATGAATGTGGGATAAATAAATAAGCATGATAAATATTGTATTTAAAATGTAAATAACAAAATAAAAGAGTAAAAGTCGTTTTTAATTTTTAAGGGAAAATAAGCGAAAAAAAAAATGGGGGGAAATTTTGGAGGGAATATTTTGGGGTGAAATTTTCGGGGGAAATTTTCTTTTTTTGGGGGGAGGGGGGGGATTTTGGAGGGAAATTTTTTTGGGGGGTGAGGATTTAGAGGGAAAATATCATTATGAAAGTTATAATAATGTCATAGGGAGGGTGAGCATTTTTATCATTCTATGTTCATAGAGATAAGGGATGGCTTCGTCAAATAAAGAAAATTTTATTTCTGACACATCAGCAAATTGTTCGTAAACCTCTGATGTTGGGACTAGGAAATGTGATTGGAATGTTTGTAATGAAAATAAGGCGTCGTATTTTTCGGCTAGTCAAAATTTTGATCATAGTGCAAACAAATTTATTCAACATGTTCCTCATGAAAGTCCTAAATCAGAGGACTTTGAAGGCACTGATGATGAAGAGGAGGAATATGATGGTGATAAATCTATTCAGCAGTTTAATAGTAATGAAAATATTCAAAATGTAGGTCAAAGTGGAGACTATGATCAACGTTTAAATGATTGGGATGGAAATTTTTCTCCAAGTGAGGAGTTTCAAGGCACCAATGAATATGATGGATGATTTCCCTCAAGTGGAAATTTTAAAAGTAGTGAAGATGATTATGACAATGGTGGACACTTTTTCCCGAGTGGGCAATTTAAATACAGCAATGTTGGTGATGATGAATTTCCTCCAAGTGAATATTTTGAAGTTATTGATGAATATTTTCCTCCAAGTTAGGATTTCCGAGACACAAATGAGGATGATGAAAAATCTCCCCCAAGTGGGGATTTTAAAAGTAATGATGACTATTATGGAAATGTTGGACAGTCTTTCTCAAATGAGGAATTTAAAAGAAGAAATGTTGGTGATGATGATTTTCCTCCAAGTGAGGATTTTCAAGCCAGTAATGAGGATGATGAAGAATATATCTCAAGTGGCGATTTGCAAAGTAGTGAAGATGATTACGTCATTGGTGGACACTCTTTCCCAACTGATAAATTAAAAGGAAACAATGTTGATGTTGATTTTCATCCAAGTGAGGATTTTCAAGATATTGATGAAGATTTTCAAGGCACTAAGCAGGATGGTTAAAATTTTCACTCAAGTGGGGATTTTGAAAGCAATGAAGATGATTATGTCAATGGTGGACATAATGTTGATGACGATTTTCCTCCAAATGATTATGTTGATGATGATGTTCTCAATCATTCAGTTGCAATTAATCAAGGTGATCGACATTCTCTAGTTCAGTCTCCTGACAATGTTTTGCTTGATACTCCTTATGGTGATAAGGAAAATCCTTCTAGTGAGGATGATGAAATAGTGGAGACATTGCAAAGAAACATTGTGTCTGGGACCAGCATTAGACCATTTTATATCAATCCAAATCATTCTAGTTATACAAGGTCTAGGAAATAATTTCTCACTAAATCAATTTCCATAAGTGAATTGATTTCAAGTGAATGTTGTCAAAAGAATTGTATGAAAAGAATGAACTATATGTATGCCTTGAATAAAAGGAAGACATATTTGTCAGTAAATAAGAGCATGAAAAAATCATATTTGATGGGGTGCATGATATCCACCAATAAAGGATATGATTATCACATTGGGAATATTTTACTTTGCAGAAAGGCTTTCAAAAAAATTCACTCAATTGGTAATCTTCGTCTATCAAGAATCCAGACAAGGTTGGAAAAATATCCTTGATTTTATTCAAAGGTACATCATGGATGAGAGAGTGGGCCATTGACAAACACTACATTGTCATGGATGTGTGATTTATTTTCCAAACATGGAGAATGTATGCTAGATAGAGACACGTTACATATTCCAGATAATTTCTCAAGGAGGGAAATCTACAACTTGTACAAAGGATATGTTGAAGGAGTTGAAGGAAATGGTAATTTTATTGCATATGCATATTTTACAAGAATATGGAAGAAACAATTCAACAATGTATGTATTCCTAAGAAGTTAAGGATGGGAATTTGTAGTATATGTGCTACTCTTAAATCAAGAAGAGATAAATCTGAAGGGGAAGAAAGAGGTACGTATTTACTATTTTGTTTTTTTTTAATTGAATAGTTATCAACTATGAAAACATATGATCAATATTTTTGTTTTATGTCATGTACAGATTCCATAGTCAAAGCACTTCAAGAACATCGGAATCAACAATCAAGTGAAAAACAAAAGTTGTACAAACATCGGAATAAGTGTTATGATGCTCCAAAAAAATATTTAGGTATGATAATTAATGACATGGACCAGAAGAAAACACTTCTACCACATTTTGTCCGTACACCCAAAACTTTACAGGAAGAGAATTTCATTTAGTTTCACTTGGTTGGTTTCATGGTTTTCAATGGAAAAATGTGTCCAAGGGTTTACTTTACAGTTCCAAATATTCATAATGATGCAAATTTGTCCATCACCATAATTCATCATGTTCTCACTCATTGGTTTGGAAATCTTCCTCAAGTTCTCTATCTAAAATTGGACAACACTAGTCGTGAAAATAAAAAACAAATTGTGTTTGGATATCTAAGCATGCTTTTTGAAATGGGAATCTTTCAAAAGGTGAAATTTGGTTTCCTTCTTGTTAGACACACTCATGATCATATTGATCAAATGTTCAGTCTTTTTTCAGTGACATTAAAGAGGAAAAATGTTGGAAGTCTACCATCATTGATTGAATGTATTAATAAAGCATACATTCCAGAGCCTATTTTTCATATATTAGAAGAAATTTTTGACATGCAAAGATTTATTCAGGGATCGCATCGTGAAGAAAAATGTATTGAGAAGCTTAATGACATTAGCTTCCAACATCAATTTTGTTTCAAAAAAATTGATGGGAAAACACTTATATGGGGAAAGAAGTATTCAACTACTACAGAATGGGGGCCTTCATCAGGTTTATCATTTTTTAAGTGCATTCCAAATCGTCTAATATTTGCATCAAATTTATTGTTTTTACAATCAGTTGTTGAAATCCATAATGCACAGAGGCGTAACAGAGATGCAGATTATTTTGAATGCCTGGAAGAAACAAAAAATCCCATTAAGGATACATATGAGTACTTTGATGTTTTTTATTATGTTTGGTGGGAGTATTTTTTCAATAGTCAAAGTGACATAATTTCAAGATCAACAAGTGAAGATACAATGTTGAAGACTTCATTTCATTAGCCACAAAATATTCCAAATGAATCTGAAGAAACAAACATTGTTGAAGTTCAAAAACAATCTCAAGGTGCTATTGAGCACAAGCATTGGAAAGAGAAATGTATATTGGTTCGTGAAGGTCATGTTCACAACATGAAGCCATGGAAGACCTTTACAGGGATTCAGTACAAGATATTAAGGAGGGTAGCATGATTGCAATTTTAGCGACTGAAGATCCACATGGTTATCCATTCTGGATTGGAAAGGTTATAAAGATTGAAAAATAAAATGATGATGTTATTGCAATTGAAGTGCATTGGTATGCAACAAGTACACACCCATTCAATAGTGTGTGTACAAGCCAGAGATGGTGGTTGAGAAAAAATTCAATAGAAAGAGAAAAATAAAGGGTCTAAATACAACTCGTAGTCGCACTAACCTCTTAAAATTATATGATGTTGACATACTTGTTTATGACTTAAATTTGACAAAGAGAGTAACTCTTCGCTCCAAGACAACAGATATTATCAAGAGGTTGATGCCATAATAAATAAATGCAAGATGGTAGTCTATTGAACCTAGTCGTAGATATAAAAGGAATTTGACATCTGAAATGTTGGGCATGCATGTAGACTCAGATGCTGCATCCATCGACAATAAAGAAGAGTATGGATCATTTGCGCCTTCATCCAATCATTCATTTGAAGACAATGTAGACTTTGATGGTATTTCAGAAACCATGAGTCAATCTGATTAAGTGTATGAAACATTTTATGCATTTTTTATCCATATGATGTTTGTATGGTAACTAGAAATGAACATTGAACTTACATATGATCTTACATGAAGTTATGAATCTTTTGTTATGTTTTATGAATGATATGTTTTTTATTATGGATAATATAATATAATTTCTTAGCTCATATGTTTTGAATATGGACAATATAACATTACTTTTAAGAAATAATTTATGTTTCATTCAATGTAACTTGTATTTACTTTTGTATTAAAAGTAAAAAAATTATTAAAAAGTGACGTTGAATTTTTAAAGTATATTTTGATATTTTCATGGAATTATGTATTATCTTGTGCTTTGAATGATAATAAGATTTAAAAAGTAAACATTTAAGGGTTGATTTTATGATTTTGTTTACAGTAATGATGAGTTTTTTTACCACTTTATAAAAATGTGTCATTTTCATACCCCAATTTTAGAATGGGTGCTACTGATAGCATTAATTTTCAATTTGATGGTTGATTTTGAGGTTTTGGTTTTAATGGTACCAAGTGGTAAAATCACGATTTCAAATTATCTAAAATTTTAACGTTTTGAAAAGAAAAAAAATCAAAAACATTTTTTTTAAGCGTTGATTTTAAGGTTTTTCTGAGCTACTATCTGAGTTTTGAAGGCCATGTTTGAAAAATGTTGAAATTTTGACCCTGTTTAAAAAAATGGTGCTACCGGTAGCACCACATTTTGATTCGGGGGTTGATTTTAATGTTTTTATACAAAATTATGGGTGTTTTGGGCTAGAGTTCTCTTTTTGAGGTCACATTTCTCATTAAGTCAGTAACTTTGTTGATGGTGGGGATTTATAATAAATTTGAAATTTTTTTTATGTATATCATACTTATTTAATTTGTAGTCTTCCTACATAATCCATTATTATGAAGGTATACCATGGTAACTGATTATATGTGAATTGTTTTATTTTAATATAGTTGGTCGAGATTGGGATGCAATACATGTATACATTGCAAACAATATTGATTGGATGAAGGTATGGATTGAATGATGTATACAATATAATATTGTTAGGTTATCATTGTATGGTGTGGCTACATTGGTCAAAGAAGTTGAACGTAAAGGAGATACCAATCTTACACATAGGGAAATTGATTTGGCATATGGTTTAAAAGATAAACAGGAAAGCATATTCACCCATACAATTTAGTTTTTTTTATTATTATATTGATGTATATGGCGTGTTTTTTTCTTGATTTGCATAATTTCCAAGTATAAATATGTTTATCAATTAACAATGCATTTTTTTGTGTTTGGCATATTTCAGTTGAAACGCCACAACGCTATGTGGTGCAGTGGCCACAAATTTCGCATCAAAAAGTTGGATGAAAAGATGAAAACTTTTGGTAGTGGGATAACTACAGTATTTTAGGTTACTAATGTTTCCTCTAGAAGTGACAGACATCCAAAGGTCTCTGAAAATCGATACTATGGGTTTTTGGATGATGTACTTGAGTGTGACTTTAAATCCTTCAAATTAGTTATGTTCGAAGTCAAATGGTACAGGCTATGAATGAATGAATGTGATCCTAATAGAATTGTTCATTAGCATGCTAACAGATTTACCATGGTTAATACAAGGAATATTGAGCTAAGATCGTAGCCTTATGTTCTTCCAATCCAATGTGAACATGTATTTTACTCAGAGGTTCCAGGTAGAGGGGGTTGGTCATATGTTGTTAGATATGATACAAGAGGAAGGTCGGTAAAGTATAATGTAGAATAAGAAAATGATGCAGAGGAGAAGTTAATTCATGTTCCATATGAAGATGTTATAGAAGTTCAAGGAGATGTTCTAGACAATGTTCTGGACGAAGATGATATCGACGATGTTTTAGATGAAGAACTTGAAGAAGTCGAACCAAATGTAGGAGACAATGTTCATGATGATGATATATATGATGATATGATTGGAAATGACCACAATGATGATGATGTTGATATGGCCAATCCTTTCAACATCAATTCTGAATCGGATGATACAAATGTTGAGTTGGATGAAGAAGAAGATTAATGATGTCGAAATGTTGAAATGTAGGAGGTATGTATTTATATGTTTTCATTTTATTTGTTCTCTTTCATTTACCTTAAATTTTTGTTTTCTTAGTTTCTATGTTTGAATCTTACTATGTTGCTTTCAAATATTTTATAGTAGATAAATTGGGTATTGGGGAATTGAGAGTGATGTGGGGGGGGAGGGGCCATATGAGCTTCCACCTTCATGTGCTTGGCCTTATTCAGTAGAGAATATATTATTCTTGAAACCAAGAGAATATCATTTAGGTTTATACCATCATCTCCAGTTTTAACTTTGGTTCGTCTGACAATTTTCAAGGTTGTCCATTAATTACCAATTAGTGTAAATTATGCTTTAATTTGACCCCGCACAAAGTGACCTATGAATGGGGCCAACATTGAAAATTCTTCAGTTTGTGCTTGTATGCACTGAAATTTAACATAGTTATAGTAGATGCATGCATTGATGGTATGGGAGGGTTTCGAGACTTGAATACGACTCACGCGAAGAATTCAACAATCAAACGGAAAAACTATAACATAAATGTGAAGGAGATGAAATTATTCATCTTTGTATTTGTCATCATCGTTATCATCATATTGCAATGAGGTTTAAATGAACTATAAATGTATTAAGGAATACAATATGCTATTAGGACTCCCAAACCATGCATAGGGTACTCTAAAACCACCACATAGGCCCTATAAATGAAATATTTGGCTTATGTTATTTTGCCACCATTACAAGGTTTTATGAACTATAGATGACTCTTAAGGTTTTGTGTTAGGGTTTAGATGTAATAAAGGTTAGGGTATGTAATAAAGGTTAGGGTATATAGGAGTTAAATGGAAATAGTGGTTAGAGTGATTATTTAGGTGTTGAAAGGGTTTAAGGAATTGAGGGTTATAAGGGTTAAATACATTAGGTGTTGACTTGATTACATGGTTAATGATTATAATGGTTAGGGTTTATATGGACTAAGGGTTATAGGGGTTAGGATTAATAATCGTTCTTGATGATAAGGGTTATATGTTAAGGTTTATTAGACATACATGTTTCAATTTTTATAAGGGTTAGGGTTAAGGATGTTATGATTATAGAGTTTAAAAGTGTTAATATTTAGGTGACAACACAATCATAGGGTTTATAGCAGTTAGGGATTTATGGATTGTAAGGGTTATGGGGATTAATAATCATATTATTTAGGGATTATGGTTTTACAAGGGTTAGTTGTTAATAATTATAGGGATTAGTGGTTATATGTTGTGGTATATAGATGTTAGGTATTATATATATTAAATGTTATACAAGTTAGGGATTATAGGAACTATAAAGATTAATCATTTCAAGTGTTACGGGTTATATAGTTATAGGGCATTGATATTATAAGGGTTATTTAGGATTTATATGACTTACTATCTAGAGATGATACAAAATATAGAGGATAGTATGAGGCTCATAAGGTACATTGATGGTAATAAAGGATAATGTTGAGGAGTGATAAGAGTTACATGGGTTATACTGGATAGTGGCTTTCATGTATTAGGGGTTATAGAGATTATATAGGTTAATGGTTATAATGTTTAAGGGAAGAGAATTTTGTGGATTCCATGATTATTTTTTACACATATTTGGTTGTAGGAATTAGGGGTTACAAGGGTTGGCGGTTATATGGGTTACACATGTTAATTTTTAGGCATTATTGGGGTTATGGATAAATGGACTAAAGATTAAAATTATAAGGTTTAAGAATTACAAGGGTTGGGTTTTATAGGTTATAAGGGTTAAATGTTATACATGTGAAGTGTTAGGGGTAGGGCATTATACATAATAGGGTTTAAGGGTGATAAGCTTATATAGGATAGGGATTATAATTGTTGGAGAAAATTCTATTTTATGCACATTAGTTCAATGGGAGTAACACTAGTTCCGTGGGAGTTAACTAACTAGTTCTATTTTAGACTTTCTAATCTCAGACCATCACTATTATGCATGCATTCCTAATTATAGGATGTCATTTCTTATACGAGTGAAGATCACTCACTCATTGATTAGATCGTAATATGCATTGATTCTCATTCTTCATTGTGTATCTCTCTTCCTTTTCTTGATAAGATTTGTTTGTGTGTGCTTTAGCTAGATCTCCTGTGTAGGTTTCCATGAAACACTGACATGGTATCAGAGCTACAATGCTTGGAGCAAGCTAGACAAGCCAAAGAATAAGGAAAATCGAAGTTTCAACGAGCTAAATCTGTGGTCGTACCTTTCAGCAGGGAGTTCTCTAAAACTATTAACGTTTTGAGGAAACGGCTCGCTGGGGAAGTAAATCGACCCATTCTACAAGTGGGTTTTCAACCGTTTGGCAAGATTCCTCACTGTTCTCTCAGAAAGTAAGTCTGACGATAGCCTCCTGAAACTGATATGAATCTGTGGTCGTACCTTTCTACAATGATTGCTCCCAAAATATTAAGTTTTTGAGTAAATGACTTGCATGGGAAGTAAATCGACCCATTCTACAAGTGGGTTTTCAACCATTTGGCGAGATTCCTCATCATTTTCTCAAAAAGTAAGTCGTAATATAGCCTCCTTAAACTCATACGAATCTGTGATCGTACCTTTCTACAGTGATTTCTCCCAAAATATTAGTTTTTTTAGGAAATAGCTCACGTGAGAAGTAAATCGACCCATTTTGCAAGTGTGTTTCAATCGTTTGGCGAGATTACTCATCGTTTTCTTAGAAAGTAAGTCAGAAGATCATCTCCTAAAACTGATACGAGTTTTCATTTAAAGTTCTCTTTCTACCGTGATTTCTTAATTTTTCACTTGCAGATTGAGAGTAAATTTTTAGGGGTACTTAGAAACAGTGGGAGAGATGGATAGGACAACTATTATACAGTCAAACTTGGTGGTAACCCTCACACCATACAATTATTTTGATTGGAAGCCCAAGGTAGAATTCCAACTCAGAAGGAAAGGACTATATAATTTGACAATGGCAACATAAACATAACCTACATCAGTGATTGAGAAGATGAGATGGGCGAACCGTAAGAATGAGGCCACGGGACTACTTCTTTAGTTAATCTCCTCTGGTTTATGGTTTCATGTTGTTGCATGCAAGACTCCAAACGAGATCTAGACCACCCTGGAAGAACTCTTTGGAAAGCAGGATGAGATGCGAGGTCATATGCTTGAGGTAGAGTTGACTACCTTAGACCCTAAAAGTTTTAATAATATACAAGATTTTTTTACTAAATTTAATCTTTGTTATTGAGCTTGGGTGAATTTGGTATTGATAAGTCTACACAAGAGAAACAACTTATTCTAACAATCTTGGCCAATCTAGGACCAGAATATGTTGTATATGTCTCCAATTTCCATTATGGCAGATGTCTTTTGGGCACAAATTGGAAAATTCCTACGATGTCTCAATTCATTGAATCTCTCACACAAGAGCAGACAAAACTCATACATATGGGCCTCATGAAGGATCCCAAAGCACATGCACTCACCATTCATGATGGAAAAGGATCATCCAAACAAAATAGGAAGGAGAAACAGAACGAGAAGGAGGGATATTCCAAACCCTTTAACGATTCTTCATGTTCCAAAGACTATTCAAATTCGAAGAAGAAGAAGAAGGGAAAGCATTGCAGTTACTGCAATAAACCGAATCATGAAGAATCCACATGCATGAAGAAAGAGATCGATCTTATGGCACAAGCACTTCAACAAAACAATCTTGGAAACTTCATTCCGTAGGGATTCAAGAAGCAGAAGGAAGAATATCATGCTCCTAAGAAAGGTAATCATCATGCCCTAGTTGCAATTAATTCCTCATCTGATTCATGGATTATAGATTCTGGTGCATCCCATCATATGGAAATGAAAGAGGAAGTTTTATCTTCTTTGAGTCCATGCTCAAGACCCCCTATTCTCATGGGGGATGATATTCCAGTAGCAGTAGCAGGAGAAGGGAGAGTGGAACTCCACAATGACAGTTTTGAGAATGTTCTACATGCTCCAAATCTTTTTATGAATCTGCTCTTAGTTTATCAGATCACTCAGAAAGATAAAAAAAGGTTGAATTTACATCGGATTCAGTTTCAGTAATTGACATGCATGACAATTCCATTATTGCAATTGGTGAGGTGGATCACAAGTCAAGCTTGTATAAATTCACTAAGTTTTCTGACAATGAATCCTCTATTCTACTTACACATAAGGAGAGTACTTTGCATGCACCTCCAGTGAAACATGCATATACTCTTGTGCTTCCATCAGTTTTAGACATCAGAGATGATTCCATACACTCAGATTTTGTGCATGGAAATAAGCAGGTAGTACAGCCAGATAAGAAGCCCACGTCGAAGCTTCAGCAGATGCCCAAGAAGGCATAGACCACACTTCAGGCAGCAGGCAACCTTGCAGGGAATCCATTGGATTTGAGGAGGACTCGATCTCAACATGATGATCCTTCTCATGTATTTTTAGCTTCAGAACCTGCGATGCCCATGCATTTCTATATGGTTCAATATATTGATCCATAGAACTACAATAGGGTTGTGGGAAATCCATTATGGAAAGCAGCCATGCAGAAGGAGTATGACTCACTCCTACAGAACCAGACTTGGAATCTAGGTCCACTTCCACCAAAAAGGAATATTTTCAAGTGCATATGGGTCCACAAGATCAAGAGGTGCAAGGCCCAACAGGTTGCCAAAGGACTTCATCAAATCCATAAAGATTTCTACATCTTCACGAAGAATTTCAGTGAGTAGAATTTTCATACTTTGTGGGATCGTCTTGTAGTGAAGAACACAGTTGCCTAGCAGTTGCCATTTTCTCCTTTTGATACATCATCTTTTGAGGGGGGGGTTTGTTCCCATGTGGTTTTCTCTCTTTCCTCATTTTAATTCAGTGTTCATTAGTTGCATTGTACATGAGTACCTAAAATGGCCTACTAGTCGGGACTCATTTTTTACTCCATAGTGATGTTCAGGGGGGGTGTTGGAGAAATTTATATTTTCGGCACACTAGTTCAGTGGGAGTTAACTGGCTAGTTCTATTTTAGACTTTATAATCTTAGACCATCACAATTATGCATGCATTCCTAATTATAGGATGTCATTGCCTATATGAATGAAGATCACTCACTCATTGATTAGATCATAATATGCATTGATTATCATTATTCATTGTGTATCTCTCTTCCTTTTCTTGATAAGCTTTGTTTGTGTATGCTTTAGCTAGATCTCCTGTGCAGGTTTCCATGAAACACTGACAATAATGATTAAATGTTATGGTTTAAATTTTTAGGGTTTATGGGTTATAGGGGTGGATTAGAAATTATCATGGTTATGGATGAGATGGTTTTTTATGAATATATGATTTAGTTAGAGACTACATTGGTTAGTTATTAATGATCATATTTTATTGGGATAATAAGGGTTATAGATGTTAGAGGTGATTATATTTATAGGGTTTAGGGTGTTATGTGGTATATATATGTGTTAGGGGTTATGTATTTTATAATGTTTAATTTTTAATATTTGTTGGGAGTTAAGAGTGATGTGATTGATAATAATTAGGAATTATGTATTGATGGTTTGAGGTTATAAAGCTTTAGTGTTTATATAAGTTAGGGTTAAGGGTGGTGGGTGTTATAGAAGCTATGGGTTGAATATTATAGGGTTGAAGAATGATAAGTGTTAGGTTGAAGTCAATATTTTTGTACGTTGATGTCATTGATGGTATGGTAGGTTTCGAGACTCAAATACGACTCACACAAAAAAATTGACAACCAAACGACAAAATTAGAACCTAAATGTGAAGGAGATGAAATTATACATCATCGTTATCATCGTAATGTGACGAGGTTGTGTCAACGAACATGTTTTTCATTCCTATAGCATATTCATCGGAACTTTCCAAAAACAACGACTAATGAAAGGGGTCAGCATTGAATTTTTTCAAATTATGCTTGTCCAAGTCATGGAAATGGTATGAGGAGGAACTATAAATGTATTAAGGCATACAATATGCTTTTAGGACTCCCAAACCATGAACATAGTATAAAACCACCACATAGGCCCTATAAATTAAATATTTGGCCTATGTGTACTTATAATGGCACCATTAGAAGGTTGTAATTAGTGGAAATTATTCTTTAATTTGACCCCACACAAAGTGGAATGTGAATGGGGCCAACGTTGAAATTTTTTCAGTTTGTTCTTTTATGCACTGAAATTTGACATGGTTATAGTAGATGCATGTGTTGATGGTATAGGAGGATTTTGAGACTCAAATACAACTCACACAAAAAAATTGACAATCAAAGGACAAAATTAGAGCCTAATTGTGAAGGGAGTCACAAATTGGTCCCATAGAATAAGAGAGTGCCCCAAACAAGTGCCTCAAATTATCTAATAAAGCCAAACCAGTGACCAAGGACTAAGGGGAAGAGGAGAGGGAAAAATGGGGAACCCTACCTAAGCACTAAGGAAGGAAAGAGGCAATAGGTTACATAACTATTTCTCTTTCTTTTGTGCTTGTGTCACTATGGAGAATAGGTCATCAACAAAGGTTTTTAAAGATTGTAGAATTTTTTTTTGTAATTTAGTAACCCTGTGTATTAATAATATACAATAAAATGCACAATCGGTCCTTACTATGGATGGATTATAGAGGATACTTGACCACGATGATCAAAAATTAGATATTGGAGCTATTCAAAGACATTTATGTCCCATTGGGGTTGATATTAGTGCACAAAACAAAAATTGAAACCTATCAGCTATATCCTCTTGGCCCTTAGTTCCTACCTCTAACCCACATATGGAATTTATCAATTTCTCGTACTTATGGTAAAGTTATTTTAGCTTGTGGTTGAGTTTCTCCGAGCTACTGACAATTTAATGATGGTGGGTCCCTTTCTCTTCAATGCATGAGCTATCATGTAGAAGGACACATTTTTTCACCCACTCTCCACTCTTTACCACTCTAATCAGACTTTGTAGCATCACTCTACGTATGTGCCATGAAATATTATAATATTATATGTATGTCTTTTGATGAACCTTTTTTTGTATTTTTTGTGTATATTAATTTCCATCATTGGTGGGATAAGAACCTATTAGTCGATATGAAAAGATATCCTAGATTACTAGTAAAATATGAATTCATTATAGGCATCTTAATGAATTCCATCATATGCACAATAATTCAATGGTAGCTAGAGTGGATAATCATCACCATTGGTCTAATAGTATCTCACTTGGATTATTATTTACTATGCATTATTTATTAATGTGGAACAAATTCCCATATAGGGATATGCCACTATAATAAGTTTGTAGTAACTTACATAGGTAAAACCCATAGGTAAGAGTGGGAGAACAAGACATGATACCAAAACCATAAAGAATGGTTGATGGGTAAGAGTGGGAAAACAGGACATGATACCAAAACCATAAATAATGTTATTATCATATTGAAGGGGGGTGTGATCACATCTACTTGGATATTTACACCAAATTCTAGTTGACTCTGGTTGAATTTGGTGACTTTCATTACCTTCATTTAATAAAGCATCTCTACACGTACATGTTAATTTTATTAATGTGTATTTTTAATATTCATGTCAAGTTATGTATACATTTTATTCCATGGATTTTGTGTAGTTGTTTCATTTATAAATTGTTGTAATAGATTTACAATAATATGGATTTTAATGGAGAGGGACTATCTGATAATGGTGTTAGGTGTAGATAAAGAGATGAATAAGGTCATAGAAGAAAAGGAAAAGATATAGTAAACAATGACAACAACAACAACAACAACAACAAAACAATGTGAGTTGTAATTACATGCTTTATAATTGTTATATGATTTTGAAAACATATTTTTATTTTATGAAGAGTTCCATTTGTAGTTCTAATCATTACTTCCTATATTTTGTTTTATGTTGTATAAAGTGTAATAAAAAAATTACAGCATTAGCCTTGTGGGTTAGCTCGAGTGGTTGACTACTGTGAATTACAAAGAAAGACATCATCAAGTCACATCCATGGGCTGGTGGCCTCTATGGATGTTATGGGTCTCACTCAATGTCCCTATTGGGTTAGGTTTCCAAAATTGCAACCAGACATTTTACCTTAGGTTCCATCCTTGAAATGAGGGGAAGTGTCTGGTGCATTTTCCCGAGATGTGCATTTCATTCGAAAAAATAATTAATTAATTAAAATTATAATAATAATAATAATAATCAACCCCGGATGGGGTGACACGAGGCTCTACGGTGACAGTTGGAATAGCACTCATCCCGAGCATAAATGCCGATGGCCGCCACCCACAAGTATGCATTAACGATGGTGGACGACCATAGTTGCAGCTATACGACGGAGAGACTCCTCCCTCGCGCGACCATTTACGCCCATAGCGCACTCGGCATGGAAGGGGTTAAGTGCGGACAGGTGACCTCGGCTTATGTTTATTTTCTTTCTTATGTGCCCGGACAGAGCGGGATTGCTCCTGCTTCGGCTCTTCTTTTTTCTTGGACGCTCTGGTGCAGTCTTGCACTCCTCTCGTCCTGGCTGACTACATTTTCGTTGCATTTTGGTAAGGATTGTCCGGGTATTTTGTCTCTGTGTGTGCCGAGACAGAGTCGGTCTTCTCGTGCTTTGCACCTGCAACTGCTCTCATCCTGGCTTATCAGCTTATCACTGCAACCGCTCTATTCATTCACTCATTCCCTGGATAATATGGTTAGAAAGCGAGGCAGGCCTCGCCGTGGCGCGGCCTAGAATTCCCATAAGGCACAATGGCGACGAAAAGAGCAATTGGAACGTGCTCTGGCTCTGGCGACCTCCATACTTCGGAAGAAATCTCGGGATGAGAAATTGGCGCTGCTCGCCACCATTGCTGAGTCGGGAGCTGGTTGTAGTCGAGATGCCACGGCAATTACGCCGGGAGACCGGCAGGAGGCTGGGACTGAGGAGGATTTTCCCACCTATTTTGTGGTGGAAGACCCGTTCATGGAGGACCTGTCGACTGCAGAGGAGCCTCGCGCCATTGAGGTGACTCACCGGGAGGAAAGCAGACCCAATTTGGCACAGGAAGACGATATCCCCGGCTGCATTGTTGAAGAAATCCCTTGGTCAGGCGACAACAATCCCACCAGCCACGACATGTAGGTAACTGGAGCAGAGACGAAGGTTGCAGAGGATGATGCAGAGCAGAGGGAGTTCGACGCTGGATTTGGAGCGGCAGTGGACTCGAGGAATGTTCCCCTCAGTGACGTGGGTGGCGATATGCATGGCTCTCTCCTCCATGCAGAGCACCTGGCTCTGGTGTTCGACCTTCGAGGCCACATGTCTGACCTAGAGCATAGGGCCCTTCTCATGGGCCAGCGCCTGGACTTGCTCCTCGATGCATATTCCAATGTTCCAGCTCAGCAGAAGTGCCCCCTCTGCGTGCAGGCATTTGCCATCCCGACTGGGTCCACGTGGCAGACTGGCGAGGATGACAGGTCACCGAGTACCTAGGTTTTTATGCTCTCTTGGTTCCTAGTCTTACTGTGTTACTGTTTTATGTGTATTTGGACTATAGACATCTGTCCTGGTTTCCTCCGGGCAGGACAGATGCTACTTTACTTCCTGTTTTATCATGCTACTGCTATTTTCTCTCCACCTATGCTGGTTTCCGGTCATCGGCAGCATTTTTGGTGACATTAGACCTATACCACTGTATATTTTGTCATAGTTTTTTTTGTTAATCTAATATAGCAGGTTCCACTTTTTTATTTAAAAAATAATAATAATAATAATAATCAAATTAGAGTATTCCTAAATAATATGACAAAAAATGGTTCAAAACTATTCATGGACATAGTAAATCTGAGCATGGTAATTCTGGTAGGATTTATCATACATTTTTCATTAAAATTTAGAGTGTAATTGAATCCATTATACTACATTTTTCATGGTACTTGTTCGATCTATGGCATGCATGAAAATTAATGCTTGAGCACATGATACAGAAATAACAATGAATAGATATGACAAAATTGATTCAAAGGAATCATAGGGTATTGACAACTTTTTAACCTATATGTTATTTATTATTTCATAGTAGTTAACATTTTTTTAATTTATTGAACGCATGGTTTTTTTTTTTTTTGTACATAATGAGGATGAGGAGGGATGAGAGAATAAAGAGGCCATTGAGATTGGTCCAATCAACTTCATTCAATGAACCTCTTATGTTAAATTCATTTCATTTCCTTATATGTGTAGAAATTTATTCATGTTATTGTATATTCAAAGATGACATTTATCTAGGTTGGCAGTGTACCACTCATTTATAGGCAATTCAATCAACTTTTAATAATGTCAATTTATTTTCCTTATGTGCAGAAATTTGTTCAACTTATGTTGTATATAAAGTTAACATTTCCATGGGGTCACAATGCACCACTTATTTACAAGAAAAAAAGGTTGCATAGTTATTTTAAGTTTTAATTGTAAGATTCCATCATCATGTTTATACACATGGTTTTTCGCTTCCACGATTTGAAATAGATTGAATGTTAGTGTGGTAAAAATTTATAATTGCATTTAAGGATACATGGTTGTTTCCTCTCATGGTGTTAAATTGATTGAATGTTAATGGGATATTGGGTTTCTATATACATGATTTTTTCTTTCATTATTAGTACATTATAAAATAGACTTATACTAATCATCAAGTTCCATGATATTTAAATATTATAAAATTAATAACTAATAATTAATTAATATTAATATTAATAATTAATTAATAATGAATTATTATTATTATCGTCGTCGTCGTCGTCAATTAAATTAATTAAATAAATCATCAAAACATTAATTATCATTACGTAGAAAATTTGGCATTAAAATGACACATCTTTAACATTAATTTGACACAAAAAGTATTTATAATGGTTTTTAAAACATTTTTAAGAAGATTCAATGTGAGGCAAAAAAATATTTATTTTGATGCAACAACGACGATAATTCGTCACAAATTATCACTAGATCGAAAAATGGCGCTTTATAAATAACATTGATGCACAAATCAAGTCACTATGATTCTCACATGATGCAAATAACATGCACTTGACACAACAAATATGTTAATGTATTTTATTGAGTTTTTTTCATTACTAAGCAATGCAATATCAAATAAATAAATAAAAAATTAATCAATTTATTTGTCACTAATACGACGCCCCAAAGAGCATGCTTTGAACTAGTCCATGCACTTCTTTTCATCACATTTTGCATCCTACAAACTTGATTTTTTTTTTAGTAATGCATTATTATGTGAGACTAAATGCAATACTTTAGCCTTGTATTATAGTAGTGGTTAGAAGGATATATTTGGTTTGTACCTCATTAATCCTTTATAGTAATCCATTCATGAAGTATTGTCACTTGTTGAGTTTTTTACCTTGTGCACAAGACTTGGTGGAAAAAATAATGTCCATTTTGCATTATCATTTCTTTTTCTTTTGCGTGATGCAACATGCTAGGATCTAGGCAATCGTTCAAAGTACTTTTGTTGTAATGGATGTGATGTTGGCACCGTTTCTTCCTCTATGTGTTCTATATTTTGTATAGATGTATTATTCACTTATTTTCTTTTCTATTTTGTGTTTTCATAATGTTATCGAGCCCGTCCATGGAAAGGCCCATCATATCCCTAATGTGTTCCAACATTGTTGGGTATGGTTACCCTATTCGTAGTTGACCTTGTTGTACCCAACAAATGAGAAACTGTATACATTGTTGGACTGGTTTTGACCTTTGCTATATTCATGAGTGATGATACATGCATTGGTTATAAATCCACCATGACCTCCACTCTTACTTCACATGTACTTACTTGAACTAGTTGCATGGAAATGTCCTCTTTGAACTCTAGGAAAAACTCCATGTTAATGAAGTTCTACTCCATAATTCTATTAAACTCTACATTACCCGAGAAATCACATCATTAATGCACACTAACATCAATCGGGTCTACATGTGCAACTTCTTTATGGTCAAGAGTTTCTAAAATTTGTCTTCCACATGTCCTCTATTATATGAGCTTGGATTCTAGTGTAACCTAATGGTAAGACCTAGATTATTTCTTGTATTTTCTTGTTGGTAATTGGACTAGTTCATAAGGTGAATAACAATGACATTCTCAAAAAAATTAGCTATAAGATATGTTTGAAGTTGACAAAAATATGAAACTATTTAAATTGTGACTCAATTAATGGCAGTATATTTCGATAGATCGGAGTGCACTTAATTAGATATTTGGATCATAATTGAGAGTGAATTGATAAAATCAAAGCATGGAATCATGCTTTAAATTGTCCCACCAATCTATGACCTACTTGTTTTATCAATTTTTCCATCATATCCAACATTTATGACATGTTTTTTACTATGATGTAATATTGCTTGACTCATGGGTGACATGTTATGATCAACTCTATTCATACCAATGTGACTATATTTGGACCCAATGAATATCATGCACCCAATTTTGAATATCTTTGGACTCAATGATACAACATAAAGGTATTCAATGCGCTAGTAGACTAGACTCGGAAGATTTGAAAATTTCCCTCCCTAACCAGAAAGTTAGTTTGTGGATTTTAAAGAAATGAAAACTAAACACTTGGTAAGGAAAATGTATAACTAACGCAATAGAATGTAAAACATGACTAAGCCTAACTAATATTAAAACAATATTGCCTCAATTAAATTAAAGTGATGTAACTGACTCTAAAAAAATACTAAGTGTTAAAATAACGAATATAGGTAACACTTTCATGAGAATCAGGTCACGCAAATTGCTAATGGCAATTTTTCGGCCAAACTCTTGAATTTTTTCGGTCAAAATTTTTTTTCGGATGAAAGTTAAATCTAACGACACCCTTGAAAAATCTAACGTCAATTTTAAATATAACAACAAATTTAAATCTAAAGTTAGTTTTTCTGTTAAAACCAACTTTCAGCCAAACTATTAGTTCRTCTGAAAACATGTAACTATGGCACTTTCCATAAAAGTATGTGTTCACTTMAGCTTACTCMAACTTGGGAAGGAGCGGACTCCTTAAAATATTGTGAGTCTGGTTTTAGAACTGGTACCAACATTTTCAAAATTGAATGGCCTTTCATTTGATACAATTTTTATTCAATTTAATTGTTTTTTAGTATTTTTAATTAATTTTATAAAAAAAATGTCTGCAGATTTTTTTTAGATGACACAATGATTCAGTAAAATGAAAAATCAATATCTGCAATAATACACAGTAAAAAATTATGGAAATTTATATTACGAAACCTTTCGTTGTCTTCTTCAAAAGGGTATTTTTATATTTTACTTTTAAATCAAAATTAAGGAACATATATGGAGTCTCACTAAACATGTTTAAAATGTGAAACTTTTTCAAATTGTTCAAATTCAAAAAAGTGTAGAAATTATAATATTCATTCGTTAAGTTCAAAATTATAGTCATGCTTTAATAGAGTATGTTTAGATCATTGTTGTATATTTTTTTTTTCATAAACACATGTTTAATAAGGAGTATATTCACGTCAGAAAACATAACTCATTATTAGTCCCTTCATTTTAAAGGAACATATTGTCAAACAATCGTTAAATTGACATATCAAGTTTCAATAAAAAAAATTAAAAAAACAGAGAATAGAAAGCTAACAAAATTCATGACAAGTTTTTTTTTTATTGTAAAGTGAAATTCTAAATAAATAAATAAATTCTTTTGTTATCGGAAGTTGAAAAACTTCTGAAAATATATTTTATTTTCTCAAAAAATAAGGAAAATAGACACCCAGATTCATGATTTTACCCTAAGGCAACTGACTGGCTCAACCACAGGGTTGAGATTTATTTGACTACAACAAGACTAAAATGAAGATAATTAGAAATACTCATAACATAGCAGCGATGTAGCTCGTTGTTGTGGAGGGGTAAAGTGTTTCAAGAGAGTGTCATTCACCCACCTTTCTTTAAGGATTCCATTTAGTTGTGCCAATTGGATACACTACTACACACTACAAAAATTGCAACGATCTAATTGCGACATTATGGGCAAAATTGGCCATACTGTCGTAAAATAGAGGAAATTTTATTTTTTTTCTCCATACTGCCTGATATCGTCGCACTTGCAACGTACTTTTCAAATTGTCGCATTAGCAACAACATTCAGAAGATGTTCATCTTGTGACAACATTGAATGTGTGTCGCACTTGCGATGGTGTGGACATTAGGTTGTCTTCCCCCAATGGTCACCCACTATTTGAAAAAGTCAACATTGACTTGGTCAACATTCGTCGAAATTGTGGCATTATGTCCATCGAACTTGCGAC
>SNQJ01S0000125.1:30984-56440 GCA_010110895.2 Picea sitchensis
TTTTATCTGGACACTCATAAGACTTGTGCCCATTCTTTCCACATGTGAAGCATGTTATTACTCCACCTCTTCCTCTTCCTCTACCTCTAGTACGAGGAAAAGTATTGTTATCAACATAATCTCCTCTCTTCTCAGTATCCTATCCTCTATGTTCAGCATATCTCCCTCGCTGTGAACTTCCACCTCTCTCAGTTTGAGTCTGAGGCTTCTTCCAGTCTTCCTTGGGCTTCTGATATTTGTCCTGGGCAACTGATTTGCCTCTTAGCTGACTTCTGCCTCGGCCCCTCTGACTCTGCTTTCGGCTCAGCTTCTCTTCTTCTTTCAGATCCATCTGATAAGTATCTTCCACTGTTCGGATGGTTACCATGCTCATCTCATCCTGGATATCATATCTTAGGCCATTCATGTATCTGAAAACTTTTTCATCATCGCTCTCCCAATGACCTGCCCTGATGTTCAACCTGTAGAATTCTTCAGTATATTCTTTCACTGCCATCATCCTCTGCCTCAGGTTCTGCATCCTCCTGAACAAAGTAATTTGATAATCTCTGGGGATGAATTTTTCCTTCATCTTCGCGATCATTCGGTCCCAAATTTTGATCTTCTGCTTTCCCTTGAAGTTTATGTCAGCTTGTAGTTCATCCCACCACAATGCTGCATGTCCCTTCAATCTAGTGACAGCATGCTTTACTTTCTTGTCCTCTTCGACATCTTCATAGTCAAAGTATGTGTCTAGAGCTCTAATCCAGTCTAGAAGCTCTTCTGCATCCAGATTTCCCTCATAAACTGGAATGTCCATCTTCTCTCTTGCACCCATTCTTGCAATAGCTCTGATCAAACGTTCATTTGATGCATCTTCTGCTGCAACTTATTCTTCACGTTCAGCCTCAATATCGCTTTCAAAATCACTAAGATCCCCAGCACTGACTGTATGCCTTTGCGTTGTCTCCATGTCTTCAAGTCTAGCTCGTAGATCACGCATTTCTCTCTCCATGGTTGGGTCTATAATTAGCCTGCCTCTTCTTCGTGGAATTTCCCTATCCTCTGGAGGATCAGGTGTTTGTCTGTCCCTTCTCCTTGGTGGCATGACGGATTTTCTTCCTTCTCCGCTACAGAAAGAAAAGAACCTTTCTGTGCTTTGATACCAAACTGACGTCGACGCACACTCCCTCCACAACCCGCAGTTCTAAAGTTCCACGTCAGCACAGGATCTTTCCTTTTCGTCGGCCCGAAGAGATTCAAAATGGCTCTTCTATTTCCCTATCGGGAAATCTGCACCCACAACAAACTCTCACGGGATCCCCTCTTAACACTTGGGAGATCGGATTTCGCGAGTTCACGAGGTCAGTGGTCGAGTATTTGACTCTTGAATTCCCGAAGCCCTACAACAGTCAACGCTGACCGTTCTCTTCCCCTTTCAGGATTTCCCCTATCGTAATTTTGGCACTCGTGATGTTGAACAACTTGTCTTACCAACTCCCAAATCCTGATTTTCCAAAACTCTGATACACTCGTGTGGTTGACCTTTCAACAGTCCTTCACTCCATCAACATTTCGGACTTCGCAATATTGCGAATCCTGATGAGATGAGCTCGGGACTTCACCTTCCACAAAAACCCAAAATGGCGTGCCACCTGTCCACTTGCTGACTCCTCTGTGGCCCACACTATCCTCTGGACTGTCGGGATATCGCTTTTTAGAATATCGCGAACCTTGCTACCAAATATTTGACTCTTCCTCTCACGGAATCCTGATAGGCGATTTCACGAGTGATCCAACGGCCTTGGTTGGCTTGAATCAACGACTCTATCCCTCTTGAGCTCACACCTCTTGAAATACTGGTCGTATCTCCCCTGCTCTTCTGTGAGATCTAACGGCTCACGGGATTTGGCAAATCCTCCACAGAGAATGACGACCGTCCGTTCCTCCTTGACGATTTCCCTGAAAAGAACCAAGTATTCCTCTGGGTTTCGACGTCGCTATGCCTCCAACGACCTTTGAAGACTTCGAATTCTTCCTGAACCTTCTCCAACTCTGTTTCTTTTAGGAACTCTTGCACGCACTCCTTGCGGCAGACTTCAAACACCTTCAAGTGCTTGAATTACTCCGACCCTACACACACCTACAGCAGCAGTCCCTAAATTCTTCACTCAGGTTCACAACCCTGAGACTTTCCTCGGCCTGTGCACTCCTTGCATGGCTCCTGTGCCCAACTGCACTTTTGAATGAACGAGGACAAAAGCTTAACTACCCGAGTCCTTTGTCAACGCACTCCTTGCAGACACTTCAACTGCACTCCTTGCAGGAACTCTGGCTCAGATAGAGAAACAATTGAAACTCATTCCTACTTCCCTTCAGACTTCAAAATCAAACATGAAATCACATACACAACATATAAAGAAAATGTATAACAGGAAGCAAACATTTGTGAGCATATCATTCAACATCAATAGATAGAGAACAAACACAAAACCATGAATTTGAATCAACCTCTTTCTATTCATCCAAATATCTGTACATGGGTGTTCTTACACAACTCTCTGCTCATTTTTTTCTCTTCATACACAAATGCTCATAATAATGTTACAATACACAATGAGGGTGTCTATATCCCGTTTCCTTCTTGCGCTCTAAAACTGTCTAATCTACACAATCAATTCTACCTACTTGCATTAACTTTCCATAAATGCCTTCTACCTACTAAGGACGAGAGAAAATGGCTCAAGGTCCGTTTACATTATACAAGTGTGCTTCTTCTTAATGACTTCATTTAAGATTGCGCATCAACTTCTAGGTGATTTCAAAATTTGTGTTGGGCGCTTGTCCAGCTGTCCATTGTCTTCGCGCTGGCTCACTTGATGTTGGCAATGCTCCTGCATCACCCAATTTTGGTCTTCATCAAGATGTCTTTAAATAAATAGGCAATAATGTCTTAGGTTACAAATAAAACTAAGTGTTTTTCCTTCAAATAGGATTGGGATGGGGTTCCCACAGACCATAAAATGAAAGAGAGACCTGGAAGACAAAAACAAAATAGTTAAGGTTCAACCTTAGGTTTCACATTTTGTTGGGAACAAAAAAGGCAAAATTACAAATGAATGAAGAAGAAAGATGGCAAGAGAAAGAATAAGGTTGCTACTTGACTTACTGTGATGGAAATCTTTTTAACCCCTTTACTTGCTTGATGAGGCATCCTTTGTAAATGTTTCTTGTTGTGCTAGAGTTGGAATAACCATTGTAACCACTTCATGTTGATTTGTTTCAGTGATCTTAACCAATGTTTGTGTTAACCATTCTTCTACGTAATCCCTCATCAGAGCAACCATTATTTTGTGCTTGGTTTTTATTTGAAATATTTCATTGTCCATTTCTCTTAAATCAATACTTGATTCGTGAAACATGTCCTTGATATCATCTTTTTTATTTATGTATTGGACAAGCCACCTTTCCACCTCATCTTTGGAGAATTCCACCTAGTCACTAAACTCACTCGCCCATGCAGATTTTAATACTTCAATCTATTACAATAGTTGTTGTTTATACATAAGTGTGGTATCCATTAATAAATTGGGGTCATTAAGTTCTTTTGTAAGATCAACAAGTTTAATAAATAAGTCATCTCTCTTGATTTTAACAACTTCCAATTCAAACAACATTTCTCTTAAAAATTTAATCCTTTTGCTTCTAGCAAGTGTTAATCTATTTCATTTAGATACTAGAGGGAATATTTTGTTCTCTTCTGTGGGTGTTGCTTCGAATTAAAAATTTTGCTGCAAACGTTCCCACAAATTTCTTGTAAAATCATTCATGATTCTCTAGATCCTTTTGGAGGCATTCTCTAAAATGTGTAACCCTTGTTGAAAAATTGGTTGAACTTTGTGCTAGTTCCCAGATTTCATGGATTAGGTCTATTATTTTTTGGATTCCATCTCCAACATATTTTCTCATAGACAACAACAAATGTAATATGCTTAACTTGAAATAGATAACACCACAAGAAAAATATACCCCAAGAATAACATAAGCATTCAATAGAGAGAAGAAACAAAATATTGATATCACCAAGAAAGCTTTGTTCACTTGCCTCTTTGAGGGGGTGACCTCCAAAATGAGCAGAGCTCTCTTACAATAATACTCAAGAAAAAAATTCTCATACCTACTACTCTTATTTATACTATTTCTATCTTCTAAAGAACATTCTAGAGGAAGATTTTTCTAGAAGCAAAAGATTCTCTTACGTCTTCTTACATTGACTTGTTCACATTTATTTAATAGGCCTTATTAACTAATGTCGACCTTTATTACATGGAAAATATATCATTCTAATTAATTACCAACTAAACCCCCACATGGAGTTTGGTCTCATCATCCCTATTATCATGGAGGGAGAAGTAGTGTTCCATTTGGGATACCCACTCGGTCGGGTCTGATCCATCAAATTTATTCATCTCAACTTTTTCCACCTTATTCCAAGAATTTGGAAAACCCTAAGGGAAGTGGGAAAGATGAGTATTTTCATAATGGGAATAATGAGTAGCCTCAAAGTGGTACTCAAGGTTCTTACCCTTGTTATGTGTCACCAAGTCTTGCAGTTGTTGTTGGAAGGTGGTCAGGCTTGTATGGACCTGGTCCATGTCCTCAGAGAGTTTTTTTACCTTAGTGTTTGACTCTTCCAGGTTCTGAGCACGGGTGGTAGGGGCCATTATGGAGGCCTAGGCCAAATGATACCTCAACAATCAACACAAGATAAGGAGGTTGTTGGGATAGGTGGTAAATAAGGGTGTCAAAAAGGGAGGTCGGTTCCATGGAAAAAAGAGGCTTAAAAATGAGAGGTACCATGAAAATTAGGACAAAGAGAGGAATCCAATGGGAGAGGTCCCAAATGAGGGTGTCAAAAAAAGGAGGTCCGGTCCACTGAAAAAATAGGCTTAAAAATGATAGGTACCACTGCAATCAGAAAAAAGAGAGGAATCCAATGGTAGAGGTCCCAAATAAGGGTGTTGATGGGACCACTATACTCTTGTGGAGTTGTACTCTGATCTGAATATTGTTGCCTCATTGAAACGCCCAAATTCTTAACAGTAAAAAATGTGTAGTCAATTCGCAACCAAAATGTAGGAGGAAAGGTTTCACAACAACAAATCTTGTCTATTAATTTTTAGTTATGTTTCCTTACCCACGAGTTAGGGTTTTTGGGGTTCCTATAGGAAAGGGTTTTCCCTGTGCTATATCTCTCTGATATATGTGCGGGTCGAACAATATTACTTGGCCCAATATCTCAGGGCACCAACTAAGGAGGCTAGACCTTACCCTTAGTCGTACTACTCGATTACCTAGGTACTAGAGAGTATCTTCCTAAGTGTTGTTCTCGGTGGCACTATAGCAGTCAGGCAGCCGATCAGTTGATCTACAATGGGTTTCATGATACCTAGGCTATTATGTATACATATGTTGTCTAATACGCTACCACTCGAAGGGGTACCAACAGGGGTACAATGTGAGCTTAAAAACCTCTTGTATTTATTGCGTGTATACTTTACTGACCGTGAATTTATGCATTGAATGACAAATCAATGTAGCTTAAAGATGCCAGAAAATGTCTCTACCCTGAAAATTTTTTACACACAATTCCTTCCTTGGAAATAGCTCTGATACTACTTGTAATATGCTTAACCTAAAATAGATAACACCACAAGAAAAATACACCCCAAGAATAACAGGAACATTTAATAGAGAGCAGAAACAAAATATTGTTATCACTAAGAAATCTTTGTTCACT
Source organism: Picea sitchensis (assembly GCA_010110895.2). Lineage (NCBI taxonomy): Eukaryota > Viridiplantae > Streptophyta > Pinopsida > Pinales > Pinaceae > Picea > Picea sitchensis. Next base: position 36,764 of record SNQJ01S0000125.1, read on the forward strand.
TACCTCTTCGAGGGGGAAACCTCCAAAATGAGAAGATCTCTCTTACAATAATACTCAAGACAAACTTTCTCATACCTCCTACTCTTATTTATACTAATTTTATCTTCTAGAGAACATTCTAGAGGAATATCTTTCTAGAAGTGAAAGCTTCTATTAGGTCTTCTTACATTGACTTGTTCACATTTATTTAATAGGTCTTATTAACTAATGTTGGCCTTTATTACATGGAAAATATATCATGCTAACTATTGACCTACTAAGAGGGGTTAAGGTCGGACCCTAATGACAAACTAGATGAACCTTTCAATTTGCTAATGATTTTTGGGACATCCTCAATAGTAAGTGTTGGTTGAATTGCAGTTAAAGGTTCAACAAACAGTGGTTTTGGAATTAGAGATTTCTCTAATTCCTATATTCTTTCTTTTAAAATTAAATTTTCTTTCTCAATATAAAAAATGGACTCTTTTAGTTCTTCATCGATTTCCTTGTGAAATTGTATAATTTTTTAGGGTGCAACCTCTTGAAAATCAATTTATGATTTCCATTTTTTAGAAGCTTTTTTACTTTTCATGTTAACTTTCTCTATTAACAATTTCTTGGAACTTTTATGGTAGGCTGCATGGTGAAGTGTGACAGATTCTTATTCAAATATATCTGGTTCTTGAGTAACCAAAGCCTAAAAAATTTCCATATTTGGTTCTTCTATCACTAGTTCATCTACATCTATAGCTCAGGGACTTTCCTAAATTTCAAGTATCTCCAGTCTCGTTTTCTGAGTTTCTCTCTTTATTTTAACAAGAGTATATACAACATGAGATTTTTCCAAATTTTTGCTCATAGGGTATTTATCACAACCATCGTTATCTTAATTTTCGACTGGTGTTTTCCTTGGTTCTAGACCGCTACTTCTAGATTTTGTCTTTATAAAAGTACCACTCTGAGAAACACTAGGTGAATTAGGGTTTTTTCTTGTTGCTTCTTTTCCCTTTTGTCTATAGCACTCATCGATGCTATCCACTTCTACAACATCATTTAAAGATTATCTGATTGAGGCCTCAGGGATATTTTCATTGTCCCCTCCTCCTTCCTTGAACTGTTCATACTTATAAAAATAAGAAGACTATCCCACCAGGGACATGTGTGCAAAAAATAGGTCTTTTTGGTCAAAACCCTCATTGCATTGAGCTTCCTTTAAACCAAGTTGATCAAATTGACCTACAAATTCATCCAAGTGAGAAATATGCTTGAAAACAATTTCCCCAACTCTCTAGGGTAGTGGGATGAAATATTTCTTCCTTTTTTCATTGAAGAAGTGTGCCCAATATTTGTATTGTATGTACACCTTGGTGACAAAGATTTTATCAGATACATAAAAGGAGAGCAAGAAGGGTTTCCCCTGGAAATCAAATAGTCTCAAAAAACTGAAATCCTCCATAGTCTAAAAAATTCCTTTCTCGACGAGAAAGGAGGTAGCCTCTAGTGATAATTGTGATTTAGTAGGACCAAAGATTAATTTTTTGAAGTAAAAAATAAAACTATTATGGACTTCATAGAAATTTTATTGAGCTTTGTGTCTCAATAATGAAGGATACTGGACAAAGACTGGTTCCACCTTGAAATCAACACTCCTTGATCTCGACAAGTCTTCAAATATGTGGCAGTAGGCTATAGCATATACCAAAAAATAAGTCATATATAATTTAAAGCTTTTTCTCAAACCACCCAATTTAAATGATATCTCATTTGAAATAATTCATACCCATTTAATCAAGGATTCTTTGTGAACAACAAAGTGAAGAATATAAAAAATACATTTTGGAGCAAAGGTCATGGACTCCAATCCAATTATCCAGGAAAACAACCAGGAAAATTCTTTGTAAGGGTATTTCAAAGAAATTACCTCAACTTGAGTGAAATTGTAACAATGCTCAAGCTGGAAAGATAGTTCTTGAGGAGATCTGCTTCTCCTCAATGTTCCTTAAGAAATTCACCAGCTTCCTCTTTTTTGAACTACATGGTGGGTTTTTGGAGTCGCAACATTCTTTTGAAAACTAAGGGAGTCAAAGAGATTAGCGGCTTCCCTTGAACTTCGATAATTTTTCTTTCTGTGTTAAATTTATTTGCACACTGTTGAAATATTCACCAATACTAAGTAGGGGTGAATCAGTATTGAGCACTTTTTACAACTTTTAATCAAAACACGTGATCTTCAACTGATCAATTAATTTATAATTTATGATAGCATGCAATACATCATTAACAATGCCATTCAACAATGCATAACATACAACCACAAATACATAGTACACCAAAATTTTACGTGGAAACCAAAATGGGAAAAACCACAGAATGCTTTCTTATATATCAAAAGATGACATTCATAGGAAGCATCAAATTCCAAAATTCTCTAGCACCAACTAGAAGGAGGCTCCAACCCCCTTTTTACAGGCTCCAACCTAAAAGAAGCTACAACTCCCTGAATTCTCCAGCTCCAACTAGAAGGATGCTACGACCCCCTGATTTATAGGCTCCAACCTGAAGGAAGATCCAACTCCCTGTATTTTTTGGCTCCAACCGGAAGGAGCATACGACCCCCTTTCCTAGCCCCTTCCTTGCTCCCTGAAATATAAATGGAGACTCAATCTATCACTGAAATTATCATTGATAATCAACATGTCATTGTCATTGATAATCAACATGTCATTGTCATTGATAATCAACCTGTCATGATTACTTATAATCAACCTGTCACTGATAATAAACCTCTCACTGTCACTGATAATCAACTTGTCACTAATAATCAACCTTTCACTGATAATAAACCTGTCACTGATACAAATACATCATCATAATAAAACCATATCCATTCACATAAATCATATGCCAATATCACCAAGAACATATCTCAAAATGTATGCCCAACATCGCCAATATATGCCTCAAACCATGTGCCAAAGATATGCCTCAAGCAAGTGTCATAACATCCATGATAAACCATAAACCATGTACCAAATATATACCTTAAATAATATGCCTAAAATCACAAACATATGTCTCTATCCATGTGCCAAAGACTCTCCAAGATTGTTAAGGTCGTAACCCGCACATAGGTAGATCAATGTATTCGGATGTAATAAAGGTCAATATTAATAAGGCCTTTCAATAAAATAGAATAAGGCGGATGTAAGAAGACCTAATAGAAGCTTCCGCTTGTAGAAGGATCTTCCTCTAGATTCTTCTCTTAATGAACATATTTAGTATAAATAAGAAGGCGAGGTATGAGGGCTTCAAGCTTGGAGATTATTGTAGCAGTGACGCTCATTTGGAGGTTGCCCCCTCGAAGAGACTTTGTGAACATTGCTTTTGAGAATCAAAGGGAGTGCTTTTCTATTGCTATCTCATATATAATTTATGTGTATTGTGAAGATTATGCTAGATATTTTCTTTGCTATTCTGTCATTTCTAGCATTTTATTTGACCATATTTTATATATCGGTATCTTGTAAATTAGTATCAGAGCACTTTCCTTGGTTGAAATTGTGGGTATTTTTTTTTCTTAGGTAGAGAGCGTGTTCGATCTTTAAATACAGAGAGATATGTCGTTCTGTACGCCTCAAACAACCCATGGTCGAGGGATTCATACACACAAGAAAAACAAGTGGATTTCTTAGAACGCGCATCACATTGGCCTGCTTAACCCTTGTTGGTATCCCTTCGATTGGTAGCGCATCAAACAACACTGTGTATGGATCGACCTAGATTTCTTGAAGCCCTCTTTAGATAAACCTATCGGTAGCGGACTGCTATAGTGTCGCAGAAACGACACTTTCGAGAAGATGCTCTCTAATTACTTTTGGAATTGTGAAAATTGAATTGGAAGTCTGACTGGGGTATGGTCTATCCTCCTTAGTTAATTACATGATATATTGGCTCGAGTACTACTTGAAATTTGGACCCCTTACATTATATCGGAGCTTCTGATATCAGGGAAAACCCTTGTCGTAGAACCCTTGGGGAACATAAACAACAACATATAAAATAAACCCGGTGAGATCTATTGGCCTTTTATATGTGTATTATGGTTGTTAAGTAAATACTCTGGTTCATAATTTCAGGATTTCAACACTGCAAAAAATTTCTTTAGACCAAAAATTATAACCACCAGAGCTATAAAATAAAAAATTATGGAAATATTTTCACCATTATTTGAGACCTATTCCATAGACTCATCTCTTCCCCTTGTCACATTCATCCATATCATTTTCCCGCAAAATTTTTTTGACCCACCCGCTCCCCATTTTTCACCATTATTTGAGGACCTATTCAAATTAGACTCATCTCTTCCCCTTGTCACGATTTCATCCATATCATTTTCTGCCAAAATTTCTAACCTTGCTCCCTTTCAGTTCACCCATCATCATGGCCCATACAGTAGCCAAGAATTGAGTCTTTCGCTTCAACACCTTGGAATCTACGGTTTCCATAAGACCCAACAAGAAGTGCAACAACTTCGTGCTACTATTGCCTCAGAGTGATGCCTCCATACGTACCTTCGCAAATGCATGTCAGTAAATGGCCAGATGCGATCATGATAGGCGGAGTCAAGTCTGGTGACCACCCGGCAGATCGTGTTGCATCCACTCACCAAAATCAAAATCCCTATCGATGACTCTTTTCGTGATGCACATAAAAGGCGAAGGTAGAGAACTTCTTCCCATTCCTTTCAACCCCATCACTTTCAAGGGACATACATGTGGTGGATGTAACAAATTTGATGGCTCAAGAAACCCCAGCTGGTTATGATCACACAAATGGAACATTATTTCTCTCTCTACAAGGTACTTATATGACTTGGCCAAGCTACGGTATGGTGTTCTCCATCTAGATCAGAGCGTATGATGGTGGTGATGGAGAAAAACTTCCCATCAAGGATATATTGCTTGGACCCAATTTATTCTTGATCTTTATAGGCGCTTTGACAACGACACCAATGTTTGGGCCATTTGACAAAATTGAAACAATGGGGCATAGTCGAAGACTTCATAGCTTCATTTGGCGTTTGTCTTCCGAATGGGGGCATGGTGATGCTTTCTTTAGAGTGTTTTATCCGATTGGCCTCAAGGAGGAGATTAGGGCCCATGTCTCATGGCTGGAGCTTCTGACTTGGGTGGAAATTACCAAAAAATCTAAAGCACAACAAATTGTTTCCTCCTCCAAGGCCGTAAGCCTTCCTTTATCCAGCACCCTAAACCAATAGAACCCCACTACTCCCTCAGCCCATTAAAAATCCAAAAATTATTTAGAATTTTGGGAAATGGTTGAGAGCTGGCATCAACTCAAAGGGCCTTTGTTATAATTGTGATGACAAATATTTCCCAGACCACAAATGCAAGGAACAAAATCTCTTTGCCAATGCATCTCAGAGGGATATTCAAGAAGAAGATGATGACCTCCCCATTAGGAGTCACCAGAAATCCTTGACATAATCCCTCTCTCTGACCCTCCTGAAGTGGAAACGATTATTTCCCTCAATGCTCTCCAGTTCTGCGCCCCAAATCCTCAAGTTAATCGGTTACGTAAAGAAATAAAGGTCATCATTACGGTTGATAGTGGGCGGCTACAATTTTATTCATGTAGCATTGCCAAGAACCCATTGCACTACATCCATCTTGTCAACTTAATTTCAAATCATGATTACCAATGGGTGCTTACAGCATGAAATGTAATTGTGAAAATTTGTGAAAATGTGCATCTCCAAATGGGTGACTACCACCTCAAATCCCATATGTTCGATTGACATGGGCGATTCGCGACATTGTGTTAGATGCCGGCTAAGGACTTGGAGTCCCATTCTCATGGATTTTGAGAACTTAACCAATACAGATTGACCAAGGAGGCCACCAATATATAAATTTTTAGTCATCAACTGCGCACGGTTCACCTGAGATCATTAGTTTTCATCGCATGGAAAAACTACTCCAAAAGGGTCGACCGGGTGTCATTGCCCAACTCCATGCCATACAACCATAGAGACACCACCCGATTGCCCAATGACCTCAGCCCTCCTTTCTAAACATCAAGCGGTATTTTCCACTCCCCAAGAATTCCCTCCTTCTGCGGTGTCCATGATCGTTTCCATTCCCCTTGTCGGGAAGCCTTCCCCAATATCGTCCATATTACCCACCCCTTTGCACAAAGATGAAATTGAAAATGGTCCATCGAACTCCTTCTGGCACGGAGTCATGTGATAGGTGTAAGGCCCTTACTCCTCAGATTCGTCATGGTATTGAAGAAGAAGGTTCTTGGAGAATGTGTCGACTTAGTGCTCCTCAACAAACTAACCATCAAGACAAATTTCCCATTCTTGTCATTGGTAGCACTAGATGAATTAGGTGGTGCCAATTCTTTACCGACGATCTTAAATGGGGCTATTACGGATACACATGAAAGTGACATTCCTAAGAAGACTTTTAGCACTCATGAGGGCCACTATGAGTTTTAGTCATGCCTTTGAAGCGTATGAATTCCCCCTCCACCTTCGAGGAGCCTCATGAACCATGTCTTCCTCCCTTTTCTCAAAAGTCAGGGCTTTTTGTCTTAGTTTTCTTTGATGATATCCTCATGCTTAAAACCTGAATGGACCATCTTAATCATGTGGATCAAGTTCTCTCCACCTACTCTCGTACAGAAGCTTTTCTGCAGAAGCAGGTCCAAATGTTAACTTTGGTGCCTCAGGAAGTAGAATACTTGGGTCATCTAATTGGGAAGGATGGCATCAGGTGGATCTAGAAAAGATTGAAGCTATGCAAGACTAGAGCGCGCCAAGACTCTCAAAGAAAGCTTGCTGGCGGATTTTTGGAGCTCCACATGTTATTATCGCAAGTTTTTTTAAGAAATATGGAAAGATTGCATTACCTCTCATGGCTCTCCTAAAAGAACTCTTTCAATTGGACTCAAGCTGACTGCTCAGCTTTTCAATATTTGAAGGCGACTATGTGCACCACTTTGGTCTGGCCCTTCGGAACTCACAAAGACTTTTGTGTTGGAATGTATTTTCTCGGGGAAAGGGGTGGTATTTGTTGTCCTTATGCAAGAGGAGAATTGACCTTTGGCCTTCACTAGCAAAACGAAGCTATGCGAAAGAATGGGCAAACCCATTTATGAAAAAGAAATGTTGAGTGCATGCCGTTGAGTTATGGCGTCCGAAGTATCTTCAGGAAGCGGCAAATTAAGATGGATCATAAAGCCTCAAGTACTTCCTACAGAGCAATAGCGTTCCTAGGGGAACAACAAAAATGGGTGACTAAGATCTTTGAATATGACTATGAGATCATTTACAAGAGGAAAAGACAATGTAGTGGCCGGATCTGCAACATCCCTTAAATATGAAGTTAAAGGATCTCTCTTTTTTTCTCTTTCCTTCATTGTACGATATTAGCTCCAAGCCATTTGCCAGGAACGGCTACAAGATCCAAAAAAGTTCACATCTGATACAAAAAATTGCATTCCAATTCTCCAATCCCCCCCAGGAACTCTTAGCTCCATGATGAGCTCGATACAAAGGTTGCTTGTATTTTAAGTAAACAATCCAAAGCTCAAATCAGGGAATTGCTCGAGCTCATGCTACGCCCACGGTCGGGCACTCGGAGTTCCGCAAAACATATGGTAGGTCGAACACTCTTTTATGGGAGGTATGAAAGCAAGGACATCCATAAGTTGTCTTGAATGTGAGGTGTAATCAGCAGGCAAGGAGAAAGCTTGATCAAATCCCAGGCACCCTCAATTTGCCAGATTCCCCACCTTTATTTGGAAGGATATCTCTATGGACTTTATTGAGGCCTACCCAAAGGTGGGAATAATCCCGATCATAATGAGTGGTAGTGGATCGCCTCTCAAGTATGCTCATTTCCGCACCTTTCCACCCATTTCTTGCATCCACGGTGGCTCAAATTTTCATGGGCCGAGGTATTCAAGCTACATGGCATCTGCTCTATTGTTTACGTCAGGACCTTTCACAAGCAATTTTGGCAAAATTGTTTTAGCTACAAGGCACACAATTGCATCTCAACTCGGCTTATCATCCCCAAGCGGATGAGTCCAGCCGGAAGTCAACAAGTGTTTTGGAAACATATCGGGGTGCTTTGCCTCGAAAAACAACACCAATGGGTTCAATGGTTACCTCAGAATGGTGGTACAACACTACATACCATACCAATACTCGCATGACTCCCTTTGAAGAAGTATATGGAATGAAGCCACCTTCATTTCTCTCGCACATACATCACCGGGTACCTCGAAGAGTCCGGGCTGATTGACAAACACTTACCCATTGAAGAGGATCATACGTACCTTAAAGAGAATTTGGTCATGGCACAAAGATAGAATGAAACGAGAAGATCAAGGTCTCACGGCGAGCGTCAATTTGCGGAAAGGGGATCAAGTGTTTCTAAGATTCACAACCATATAAGCAAAACTTCCCTCAAAGAAAACCATTGGCCGAGGCTAGCACCCAATTCTATGGCCCTTACGGTTCTCAAGCATGTAGGACAAGTTGCATATCAATTAGCTATGCCCGGTCGGTGAAGCTACATCTGACTTCATGTTTCATGCTTGAAGAGAGTGGTGGAGACAAGTACCAAATTCAAACCAACCTTCGAGGGTTAGCTGAAGAAGGATCCATTTGGCTTCTGGATGACGATTTGGACCCGGTACGTGAGTATGCTTTATGTCGGAGAAACCATCAAGGAAGTGCTAGATACGATTGGAAAGACATGAGCTCAGTAGTCACCGCAGGAACCATTACCGATACAACGGCCCGGTTCCCACATCAAGCCAACCCGAGGACCAGGCTGACAGAAGCGGAGACCTATGTTAGTGTCCTAACCTTCACATAGGTATATCAATGTATTGGATGTAATAAAGGTCAATATTAATAAGGCCTTTCAATACAAAATAGAATAAAGTGGATGTAAGAAGACCTAATAGAAGCTTCAGCTTCTAGAAGGATCTTCGAAGACCTAATAGAAGCTTCCGCTTCTAGAAGGATCTTCCTCTAGATGCTTCTCTTAATAGACATATTTAGTATAAATAAGAGGTGAGGGTATGCGAACCCTAGCTTGGAGATTATTGTAACAGACCGCTGCTCGACTGGAGGTTGCCCCCTCGAAGAGGCCTGTGAACATTGCTTTCTGAATCAAAGTGCTTTTTCTATTGCTATCTCATATATCATTTCTGTGTATTGTGAAGATTATGCTGGATATTTTACTACTATTCTATCATTTCTAGCATTTTATTTATGTTCTGCATATTTTATATATCTGGTATCTTGCAAAGATATGCCTCAAGAATATACCATAACATCAAGATATAACCCTAAAAAACACATATAAATACATACCTTTAATCATGTAACAACCTGGTGAATACGATCTCTACTCACCATACCTTCCTCAACTTTAGCATCGTCAAATTGGGTCCACTTAGAAAATGGTTCCACATATAAACCCCAACATCACTTGTTAAATTTATCTCGAACACTTGTTTGGGACTAGTTTCTGGATTAATCACAAATCGTAACTTCCAACAAGTATAAGTCCATACGTGTAATGAATAAAGGTTTGAAACTTTTATCCAATCTTATTTGATATCTTCTATGACATTTCTACAAGTTTTGTTGCTTGATTCCTCACTGAAAAGGAGAAATAGTGAAAATGGCAAACCTTCATGAATTCTATCGTATTCTGGAGATTGAACTTGTACAACATGCCACATGCTCAATATTTGATATCTAATTATGAAACTCACAAAAAAATACTACAGACTACAATATTTCCAATGCAATTGGTCTCATATAATTTTGATCCTCTATAAAGAAGTTATGACTGTTTTACCTGAAACACTTGTTCGAGATAGTTACAGGACTAGTCAAAAACCCTATCTTCCACAGAGTTTATCTCCAAAAGTACAACGAACCAGAAGCTGAAATTTTTACCAAAGGTACCTTGATATGTCTTCTCAACAACCTCCAAGTTTAGATATATGAATAATTCTAGAAAAAATGTTATAGTGAAAATCTTAGGATGAACTTTAAATAACATACCTTAGAACACATCATCAAGACTTCATATTCCCTTGGAATTTAGCCCTTCTTCACTTCATGTTCCATCTGAAATTCGCCTCAAATATCCTTGGTTACCTAAGATAAAAATCACTTGAGTTAATGTAACAAATGAACTCCTAGGTTCCTTTCTTATACTAGATCTGGAACCCTCTTTTTAGGGCAAACTTGACCCAAATAAAATTCAAATTAATTTTTAATGATTATTCCATTGGGGACAACTTTACCAACAATGTACTTAATATTTATTTTAATATTCATTGTAGTGGGGTTGACTTGTAACTTCTTGTTTGCAACACGTTTTAGGGGCTGACTTGTAACTTTTTGTCCTTAGATTCGAGGCTTCTTTATTTGCGTTTGGGGCTTCATATTTAAGAGGGAATAACTTCTCAACTGTGAGGAACCATGTGGCGTACCACCTATTGTTGGAAACATAATGAAGAGAACTATCCATCTATGAGGCTTGTGCATGCATTTACAATGTACTTCACATGCTTTTTCTTCAAACAACTTCTGGCTTACTGACCACACCTCTGGGGCTTCTTAACAACTTAACCACTTGGCCATATTTCCAGATATTTTTGTGGACTTATTCAAAGCGTCTTCCCATGAGGGCCATGCTTAGAGATGCACCATAAGGGGACCATTTTGGAGACTTATCCAAATACACCCATCTCTTGGACTTCTTCTAGGGTTAACATCTAGGGTTGACATCAATGACAACCAACTTTCCAACACACACCAGAGAACTAATTATTTGAAATCCATCACCTCAGGCACACAACTGGCCAATGCTATACCTGAGCCCCAAACTTGGTTTCTTTCCTTCTCTTCGGGGGAAAGTGCCATATACCGCTTGTAATCTTGTGACCACTAGAACTCGTCATCCTCTCATCCAATAATGTTAAATGTGTCTCCAAAATATATGTCCTGTCTTCTACTTGACATATCTTTACACCGCTTATTCTTCTTACAAATAGGTGGCGCTACTATCGATATAACATTTTTATAGCATGGTGTATTAACCCTTTATTAAATTTATCGTGTACCACCTTGATTATTAACCACCATATCTCTTATTTAAAATTTGTTGGCTTGCACGGTAAGATTTGGGATTTATTACAAAGCTTTACGAAATATTCACCACTTTAATAACAATATTAGATTCACACAAGTGGTAGATGACATGGTGGAGGGGGAAATAAATTCCATTGGGAATGGTGTTGTGATGTCATGGAAGATGGAAAATGGTTAAGTATGGAAGTGCAAAGTGGGACATGGAAGGTGCAATATGATGAGCACATGATTGTGAGATGCAGGACATGGAACATGTGAAATAAAAAAGGTAAAAGGGGAGGACTCTCGCATCCACAATGATAAAATATACTAAGTATGAGAAGAGGCCATTATGCGGGTTGCGAAAGTGGATGGGTTGTTTTGGAGAAAATGAGATTGTGGTTTTTATGACATGGGTATGAGGGGAAAAGGTAAGTAGAAAGGAAGGATGTCCTACATATGCAATCAAGAAAATTGGCTAAGTATAAAAAGGTAAATAGTGCAATTTGGAGGACGTGCAAGTAGAAAAGGTCATTATGAGTGATGTGCATTTGCGGGTTATGGGAAATGAGGATTTGTGGGACAGGGATGGGTTTGTATCTCACAACGAGACTCCCACAGCACATAAAAATGACTAAGTGTTGAATTCGTGAAAAGTGGCTAAGTGTAGACTTGCAAGTTTGTGGACATAGGAATTTTATAGTAGCTTGATCCACAACCCACATTTCAAAGAAGAAAAATGACTAAGTAAAGAACATACAAGGAACATAGCAAGAAAAGGAAAAAGACTAAGGATGGATATGTATGTACCAATGTTGATCAATGAATGTAGATCAACATTTGGCTCGAACTGCGAGACAATAACCCCCTGTGGATTACTGAGAATCTAGAATCTTGGTCCATTGGGAAAATGGAGTCGAAAGATAGGAACAAGGAACAAAATGGAAAGAGAAATAAATTGATGAAGAATATACAAAGGGGTACAAAGAAGACTATGTACAGATTTTGGCTTGGGGGATTACCAGAAGAAATGCTTAATATATATCCCATTGACAGAAAATTCTTGAATCGTTCCTTTCATATCCTTCAACAAATAATAATTGTAACTAATGACCTTCTCAATATGGTATGGACCAATCCAAAGAGCTTCAAATTTTGTGTGAAAAGATGGTTTTTCTTTTGTTTTGTTCCACAACAAAAATAGTTGATCCTTTTGAAAATCCTTTGAGGTAGTACTCTTGTCAAAATATCTTTTGACCACTTGTTGTATTTTGTTCATTTTCATTATTGTTTATTCTCTTTGATCTTCGAGTTGTAAAAGTTCATGATATATTTTTGTATTGGTGATTACTCTTTTTCATCTTCATTGTTTCTAGCAAGGACTAAGGAATTCAATTCCAAATGTAATGGTAATATTTCTTCTCTTTCATATACTAAGGTATATGGGGAATGTCTAGTGCTATCCTTTGGAGTAAGGTGTCTTTCTCAGAGTGCATCTATCAATTTATTATGCCAATTTTTGTGGTTGGATTCAATTGTCTTTTTGAGAATATGAATTAATGATTTGTTTGTTGACTCAGCCAAATCGTTTCCTTGTGGGTAATATTCAGATGATTGACCCGTGAGGATTCCATATTCTCCATAGAAATTTGTAAACTTTGACCCAAAGAATATTGAACCATTGTTTGTTATGAACTTTTCTGGTACACCAAATCTAGACAAGATATTTTATTTTAAGAAAAGGATCAATTGTTCTAAGTCAACATTTCTTAAAGCAACATATTCTTTCCACTTGGTAAAATAGTCAGTTGCAATGATAATATAACCATGTCCTTTACTTGAATTTGTATTTACTGGACCAATCACATCAAGGCCCCATTGTGAAAATGGTTTCTCTACTGTTATAGACTATAATGACATTGTGACCCTATTCATTTTCCCTGAAAAATGTTTGGCATGGAAGGCATTTTCGAATCATTTTATAAGCATATTTGAACATAGTTGTCCAATAATAATCAACCTGAATGATTATGTGAGCAGTTACAACTGGAAAACAATGTCCACCACAAACCTAACTATGAAATTCTTGGAGTATTTCTCTAGACTTTGGGCAATCTAAACAACTTAATAGAATTCCATCAAAATTTATTTATAAAAGAACCTCTGAGACAAGTACATATTAATTAGTTTTTATCTTCAAAGCACTCCTTTACTTAGAAGACATTCCCGGAGGAAATTGGCCATATTTCAGATAGAATATTGTATCCTTAAATACCATTATGATGTTGCTAAACTTTCTCCTTGTATTACAATTTAAATTTTATTAGGGGAAGAGATGTTCACAGCTTCAATTCCATTCATGAATTTACATAATCCATGCCCCTTGAAAGATTTCAAACATTTAATCTCCAAATCATATTCTTGAATCTTTTCTAACCAATTTTACCATCTACCTTCTCTGAGTTGTTGATTGAGCAACATATTTACTAGTGAGTGTGGCACATAAGAAATGATGTGAGTTGAAAAGATATAGGTCCTGAAATGAGCTATTTCCTTAACCAGGGAAAGAGATTTAGTTTCAATTATTGAGTAGTTTTGTTCATAATCATGCAAGGTATTACTTATGAAAGCAATTGGTAGTTCTTTTGATTTTGATTTTTTCTAGGTAAGGGTTGAGGCAATAAATTCTTCTGAATGAGTATAATATGAAATATTTATCAAACTTAGGGATGACAAGAAGAGGGGAAATAGTAATGGAATGTTTGATTTCTGTGAAAGATTTTTAAATATCGAGTCCATTCAAATTTTTTATCCTTCTTTAATAGTTTATTTTTTGGCTTGATATTTGTAGCATAACCTGGAACAAACCTTCGGAAAAAAATTAAAAATTATCTTTCCAAAGAAAGATTGTACTCATTTTCTTGATGTAGGTGGATTCAATTCATTTATTGCATTCACTCTTTATGGATCAATGCACATTCCTTCTTTTCTCACAAGAGACCCAAGATATTTCCTTTTGATATGGAAAACAAACATTTCTTCCGATTCAAAGAAATTCCATACATTTTTCATATCTCAATGACTTGTCTGAGATGCTTAAGATGTATTTCCCTTAACTTTGAATGAACTGTCAAATCATATTGGTAATCTATCAAAAAATTTCCGATTAAATATTTTAAATCATGGTCCATTTCCCTTTGAAAAGTAGAACCAACAGTTTTTTGTCCAAATGGAATGCAGACATAAGCATAAATTCCCCATGGTGTAATGAAAGTATTATTTGGTCTATCTTCCTCAGCTACAAGGAATTGATTATATCTATAAAATCCATCCAACATAGACATTAATGCAAAACCAATGACTCGCTGCAATAACATATCCATATTGGGAAATCGGTAGTTGTCTTTAATGTTTGCTCAATTAAGATCTCTGAAATCAACACAAAGATGCATTTCTCCATTCTTTTTTCTTACTACCACAAGATTTGAAAGCTACTCTAAGTGTATAATTGAAAAAATTATACCATCTTTTTTCAGGTTTTTCAACTCCATCTTCTCTAGAGGCTTTAACTTGGGATTCATCATTCTCAATTTTTGTTAAAAGGATTTGATCCCTCTTTGAGTGGTATACAATGTTGGAAGCTGGATTTGTAATATTCTTTTAAGTCATCATAAATCTAAGAAAAAAATGTCCTAAAATTCTTTGAACAACAAAGTGTATTGGTACGTTTCTTCAATGGTGCAACTAGTTCTAAGATTTAAATATTTTGGATAATCAGGTGTACCAAAATCATTTTTTGTGTTTCTTGAACCTTCCTAATAGATAGTTCATATTTTGGATCCAGAATATTTGTTTGATCATATCTTGTAAAAAGAGATTCCAAACTAAAATAACTCTTAGGATAGATTACACCAGTTTGATTATAAATTTCCTTCTAAGAATCTTAGCTTTATTATGAATCATATGATAACACTGAGTCATGGTCTTTAAGGAAAATTGTGATGTGTTCATCATTTTCAAAAACTTTCGAATACTCTTGATTATCAAGTATTAAGGGCCTAAAAATTTTCTTGACATGAAAAGTATTATAATTTTGAGAACCATGTGAATTAAAAAGAGATGCAGATATTGCTAACAAATCAAAATTTGTATTCTTTTCTCGAGGAACAAAAGGAATATTAAGAGTTAAATGAATCCATGAGTTTCCATACTCTTCTTGCATAATGTTTCAATTTTTCTTTCTTGATTCTGTGTTTTTTCTTGATATGGTTGATGTTTTTTCTTGTATGGACCTGGTCCATTTCCTCAGAGAGTTTTTTTACTTTAGTGTCTGACTCTTCCAGGTTTTGAGCACAAGCGGTAGGGGCCATTATGGAGGCCTAGGTTGAATGATACCTCAACAATCAACACAAGATAAGGAGGTTGTTTGGATAGGTGGTAAATAAGGGTGTCAGAAAGGGGGGTCAGTTCCATGGAAAAAAGAGGCTTAAAAATGAGAGGTACCAAGAAAATCGGGACAAAGAGAGGAATCCAATGGGAGAGGTCCCAAATGAGGGGGTCAGAAAAAGGTCGGGTCCACTGAAAAAAAAGGCTTAAAAATGATAGGTACCACTGCAATTAGGACAAAGAGAGGAATCCAATGGTAGAGATCCCAAATAAGGGTGTTGATGGGACCACTATACTCTTGCGGAGTTGTACTTCGATCTGAATATTGTTGCCTCATCGAAACACCCAAATTATTAACAATAAAAAATGTGTAGTCAATTCGCAACCAAAATGAAGGAGGAGAGGTTTCATGACAATAGATCTTGTCTATTAATTTTCAGTTATGTTTCCTTACCCACGAGTTAGGGTTTTCGGGGTTCCTATAGGAAAGGGTTTTCCCTGTGCTATAACTCTCTAATATATGTGTGGGGTTGAACAATAGTACTTGGCCCAATATCTCAGGGCACCAACTAAGGAGGCTAGACCTTACCCTTAGTCGTACTACCCGATTACCTAGGTACTAGAGAGTATCTTCCTAAGTGTTGTTCTCGGTGGCACTATAGCAGTTAGGTAGCTGATCGATTGATCTACAATGGGTTTCAGGATACCTAGGCTAGTATGTATACATATGTTTCCTAATGTGCTACCACTCGAAGGGGTACCAACAAGGGTACAATGTGAGCTTAAACACCTCTTGTATTTATTGCATGTATACTCCCTTGACTATGAATTTATGCATTGAATGACAAATCAATGTAGCTTAAAGACGCTAGAAAACGTCTCTACCCTGATTTTTTTTTACATATAATTCCTTCCTTGGAAAGAGCTCTCATACCATTTGTAATATGCTTAACCTGAAATAGATAACACCACAAGAAAAATACACCCCAAGAATAATAGGAACATTTAATACAGAGCAGAAACAAAATATTGTTATCACTAAGAAATCTTTGTTCACTTACCTCTTCGAGGGGGAAACCTCCAAAATGAGAAGAGCTCTCTTACAATAATACTCAAGACAAACTTTCTCATACCTCCTACTCTTATTTATACTAATTTTATCTTCTAAAGAACATTCTAGAGGAATATCTTTCTAGAAGTGGAAGCTTCTATTAGGTCTTCTTACATTGACTTGTGCACATTTATTTAATAGGTCTTATTAACTAATGTTGGTTGAATTGCAGTTAAAGGTTTAACAAACAATGGTTTTGGAATTAGAGATTTCTCTAATTCCTGTATTCTTTCTTTTAAAATTAAATTTTCTTTCTCAATATAAAAAATGTACTATTTTAGTTCTTCATTGGTTTCCTCGTGAAATTGTATAATTTTTTAGGGTGCAACCTCATGAAAATCAATTTATGATTTCCATTTTTCAGAATCTATTTTACTTTTCATGTTAACTTTCTCTATTAACAATTTCTTGGAACTTTTATGGTAGGATGCATGGTGAAATGTGACAGATTCTTCTTCAAAGATATCTGGTTCTTGAGTAACCAAAGCCTCAAAAATTTCCATAGTCTCCAACAATATTTGTTCTGACCAGTTGGGTTCTTCTATCACTTCATCTACATCTATAGCTCAGGGACTTTCCTAAATTTCAAGTATCTCCAGTCTCATTTTCTGAGTTTCTCTCTTTATTTTAACAAGATTATATACAACATGAGATTTTTCCAAATTTTTTCTCGTAGGGTATTTATCACCATCGTTATCTTAATTTTCGACTGGTGTTTTCCTTGGTTCTAGACCTCTACTTCTAGATTTTGTCTTTATAGAAGTACCACTTTGAGAAACACTAGGTGAATTAGGGTTTTTTCTTGTTGCCTCTTTCCCCTTTTGTCTATAGCACTCATCAGTGCTATCCACTTCTACAACATCATTTAAGGATTATCAAATTGAGGCCTCAGGGATATTTTGATTGTTCCCTCCTCCTTCCTTGAACTGTTCATACTTATAAAAATAAGAAGAATATCCCACCAGGGACATGTGTGCAGAAAATAGCTCTTTATGGTCAAAACCCTCATTGAATTGAGCTTCCTTTAAACCAAGTTGATCAAATTGACCTACAAATTCATCCAAGTGAGAAATATGCTTGAAAACAATTTCCCCAACTCTCCAGGGTAGTGGGATGAACTATTTCTTCCTTTTTTCATTGAAGAAGTGTGCCCAATATTTGTATTGTATGTACACCTCGGTGACAAAGATTTTATCAGATACATAAAAGGAGACAAAGAAGGGTTTCCCCTAGAAACCGAATAGTCTCAAAAAGATGAAATCCTCCATAGTCTAAAAAATTCCTTTCTCGATGAGAAAGTAGGTAGCAAGTAGTGATAATTGTGATTTAGTAGGACCAAAGATTAATTTTTTAAAGTAAAAAATAAAACTATTATGGACTTCGTAGAAATTTTATTGAGCTTTGTGTCTCAATAATGAAGGATACTAGACAAAGAATGGTTCCACCTTGAAATCAACACTCCTTGATCTCGACAAGTCTTCAAATATGTGGCAGTAGGCTATAGAATATACCAAAAAATAAGTCATATATAATTTCCATTTTTCTCAAACCACCCAATTTAAATGATATCTCATTTGAAATAATTCATACCCATTTAATCAAGGATTCTTCGTGAACAACAAAGTGAAGAATATAAAAAAAATATTTTCGAACAAAGGTCATGGAATCCAATCCAATTATCCAGGAAAACAACCAGGCAAATTCTTTGTAAGGGTATTTCAAAGAAATTACCTCAACTTGAGCGAAACTGTAACAGTGGTCAAGCTGGAAAGATAGTTCTCGAGGAGATCTGCTTCTCCTCAGTGTTCCTTAAGAAATTCACTAGCTTCCTCTTTTTTGAACTACATGGTGGTTTTTTGGAGTCACAACATTCTTGTGAAAACTAAGGGAGTCAAAGAGATTAGCGGCTTCCCTTGAACTTGGATAATTTTTCTTTCTATGTTAAATTTATTTGCACATTGTTGGAATATTCACCAATACTAAGCAGGGGTGAATCAATATTGAGCACTTTTTACAACTTTTAATCAAAACACGTTATATTCAACTTATCAATTAATTTATCATTTATGATTACATGCAATACATCATTAACAATGCATTCAACAATGCATAACATATAACCACAAATACATAGTACACCAGAATTTTACGTGGAAACCAAAATGGGAGAAATCCACAGAATGCTTTCCTATATATCAAAAGATGACATTCATAGGAAGCATCAAATTCAAAAATTCTCTAGCACCAACAAGAAGGAGGCTCCAACCTAAAAGAAGCTACAACTCCCTGAATTCTCTAGCTCCAACTAGAAGGATGCTACGACCCCCTGATTTATAGGCTCCAACCTGAAGGAAGATCCAACTCCCTGTTTTCTTTGGCTCCAATCGGAAGGAGCATACGACCCCCTTTCCTAGACCCTTCCTTCCTCCCTAAAATATAAATGGAGACTCAATCTATCACTAGAATTATCATTGATAATCAACATGTCATTGTCATTGATAATAAACCTATCATGATCACTGATAATCAACCTGTCACTGATAATAAACTCTCACTGTCACTGATAATCAACTTGTCACTAATAATCAACCTGTCACTAATAATAAACATGTCACTGATACAAATACATCATCATAATCAAACCAGATCCATTCACATAAATCATATGCCAATATCACCAAGAACATATCTCAAAATGTATGCCCAACATCACCAATATATGCCTCAAACCATGTGCCAAAGATATGCCTCAAGCAAGTGTCATAACTGTTGGCAAATATTGAACAAGCAACGAATGTGTGTTGATGGTTGTTGTCATTAATGGCAACAACGGAGATGGCAGGATATGAAGGATAAAACCCCTTGGGGATTCAGACGTGAAAGCTCAGGAGGAACAGTATTGAAGAAAATGCGCGCAGTAAAGGAAAAGCTAAAAGTACAGGAATTTGCACAAGAGAAGGAAGACAGAGATCCACAACCATAGGATCTCATTCAAATTTCCCAAAAG
>SNQJ01S0000125.1:56450-79096 GCA_010110895.2 Picea sitchensis
TCTTTAAGGAAAATTGTGATGTGTTCATCATTTTCAAAAACTTTCCAATACTCTTGATTATCAAGTATTAAGGGCCTAAAAATTGTCTTGACATGAAAAGTATTCTAATTTTGAGAACCATGTGAATTAAAAAGAGATGCAGAAATTGCCAACAAATCAAAATTTGTATTCTTTTCTCGAGGAACAAAAGAAATATTAAGATTTAAATGAATCCATGAGTTTCCATACTCTTCTTGCATAATGTTTCAATTTTTCTTTCTTGATTCTGTGTTTTTTCTTGATATGGTTGATAACCAACTTTGAATCACCAGTCACCACCAGATTTTCTACTTTCATTTGAAGGAAAATAATCGATGCTTGGATTAATGTTTCATATTCAACTTCATTATCGGTAAAATAGAATTATAATATGATAGCATATGGGTA
The DNA here is from genome assembly GCA_010110895.2 of Picea sitchensis. Taxonomy (NCBI): domain Eukaryota; kingdom Viridiplantae; phylum Streptophyta; class Pinopsida; order Pinales; family Pinaceae; genus Picea; species Picea sitchensis. Next base: position 56,877 of record SNQJ01S0000125.1, read on the forward strand.
TATGAAAGATTGAGGACTTTTGAAGACAATACCAACTCTAGTTTCAGACTTAGAACAAGTACCATCAAATGACATTTTCCAAAAATATTGGAAAGAAATTTCTTCATCTTAAGTGGATTTATTTGTTCTGTGTTAAAAACAATATAATTTCCAATTCTAGCATCAACATAGTTTTGCATTAATTAATTTTATTTTTTCTTAAACGATACTAGCTTTTTGTGCTCTCGAGGAACTCTGATCATTGTTCTATCTTTGTTTGGAAACATCATGCAACTTCCATTATTCATTATATACCCTCCAATTAATGAACACCAGTCTCTTCCTAAGAGAACACTTATGTCGAAGGAAAATAAACTACTACGATAGTAAATACTATTGTAATATGAGGTGTTTCACTTATCCATGCATAAAAATATTTAGTTTCTCCATAAGATGGGACTTTTCTTGAATCAATGGCATATATGCTTTCACCAGTTTCATAGTCTTTCATAAATTCCATTCCAAGAGCTTCCATCATTGATAGTGGCATAATATTGTTAGTGGCTCCACTATCCACCAAACAATTGTGTAGTGTGAAATCATGATTTTCTAAAGATAAGTAAAATCGAGGGACTTTATCCCTCAACCTTACTGATGTAATATTCTGTTGTTTCCTTGTATTCATCAGATCTGCCTCTATTATTGAATCTGTATCATCCAATATCTTCAAAATATTATCCCTTTGTTGAGGTATCTTGACTACCTCCATGAATGGTAAAGTAATTCAAATCTTAGCTAACTCATCAACTATGTTATAATTTATTTGTAGTGGAGTCTTCATCTGATTAACAAATGGTTGTTGTTTTGTTGGCTTTGGAGTGTTAGCTTTCGCTTTTTCTTTTTCAGGTTGTTCCCTTGTTTTGAATTTATTCACTTGTGTTCTAATCTGAACAACATTTTCTTGTGAATACTCAGATTTCTCTTGTTCATTAAAAATATAAAAAATATGGACCTCATTCCATTTGTACTTATTCTAAAATTTCATCTTGGTTAATGATTGTTTCATGATCAAAACTTTCGAATTTTTCTTCTTCTACAATTTCTTCTAGCACATCAACTATTGGATTTGGAACTTTGGGTGCTCTTGGTCTATGTTATTCAATTCTATCATTTTTTATTATTTGATTGGGCACTAGAACTCTCATATTTGGGTTTGGTGGAATGAGATTCTCACCTCTCTTAAGTCTAGTTATCTCATTCTTCATTTGTCTAATTGTTCTACTCATTTGAGAAATATCTATCTTTTGTCTTATTTCTTAGGAAGCTCCGGCGCAAGGGTCACGTGAGCTACCTCCCCGATAACTCCCTGCCCTCACTTACAGGACCTTCTTTCCTCCCTCCTTAGGCCCGAAGAACTCAACGGTTCTTTCAATTCCCAACTGGGAATTCTGCACCCCACAGGTTCTATTTCGCGCGAACCCCACTTCTCCCTTCCGGAGGATCAGAACTTCGCGACTTCGCGAGTTCTCGGGTGATTGCGGGAAAATCGAATCCCCGAGACCCGATGCATCAGTCAAATTGCTGAATTTTTCCTTGTCAGGACTTCTACTCTTATGGCGGCTTCTGCTCTATCGCGACTTCGCCACTCGCAATGCCAAGTCCTCGGGTTTTCAACTCCCGATACCCGATACGCCGATATGATCCTGTCATACCTTTTTGACTCGCGACCTTCAAACCTGATGTCTCCGACCTTCCGAGTCCTGATGAGACAAAACTTCGATATTCTCCTATCGTGCTTTCACTATCTCGCACCTCGCGACTTGAACCTTCCAATCTATAGACCTTTAACTTGCGAGTCCTGAGCTTGCGAGATCTCTGATCTTCTCCACCTGTCTTTCACTCTTCCCTGTGGCCCACGCGGCTTACATCACTGTCGGGATGTCGCACCTCACACTCTTGTGACTTCTGTGACCAAATCTTCCACTCCTTTCCCGCGATGGCCCAATAGACGATCTTGCGATCAATCCACGCTCCTCGTGATCCCAATCAATGCTCCTACTCTCCTGAGCATCGAACTCCTTCCATGCTTGCACTGTAACCTTTCTGTAACTTCGAGAGATCCAATGACTCCCCAGAACTCGCTGTCCTCCACGGAGAATACTGACCGTCCACTTTTCTCCTTGCGCAATCCACGAACAAGAAGTGTCTCTCTATGAGACAGTTCGGCAACCTGTGACTCTTCCGTTCACCCTGCTCACGCAACTTCTCCCCGCTGTCCTTCAATAAACTTTGAAGGCCTATCCTTCCTGAGCTTTCACGATTCCAAACTTTTCGAAAATAAAACTCTTGCGCGCACTCCTTGCGGCAAATATTCAACAACGAGTAAGTGTTGAAACCTTCTCGACTCTGCGCACACCTGCAATAGTATTATTTCACTTCCTTTGCTCAGAATCGCAACCCTGAGACTTCTTCCAGCCTGTGCACGCCTTGCACGGCTCCGGTGCTAAATCTGCACTTCTGAGAACTTAGAACAAAAGTTCTCTTTATCTGAACCCTTCTGTCAACGCACTCCTTGCAGGAATTCACTAGTTCAAGATAGAGAAACAATTGAAACTAACTCCTTGTTCTCACAGACTTCAATTCAACCATGAAATCACATACATAGCATATAAAAGCAAGTGTATGACAAGAAGCAAACATTCATAAGCATAATATCAACAGTACACAGAGAATAACACAACCATGGAATTGAATCAAAGCTTTTCTATTAAATTCAATAACTATACATGGGTGTTCTTCATACACATCTCTGCATGCTCTTCCCTTCAGAATGCTTGATAATCATACTAACTGTTACAATGTACAAAGGAGGGTGTCTATATCCTGTTTCCCTCTCGAGCTCTAAAGCTATCAAATCTAAATTAAATTCCTATCTACTTTACATCAATTCTATTAAATGCCTCATCTACCTAAGGACGTGAGCTATCCGCTCAAGGTCCATTACAATATACAAAGTGTGCTTCAACAAATCAACACATTAATGTTTTGCGCAACAATATCAAGGTGCTATCCAAAAAATAAATCGTGTTGGCTTGTCCAGCTGTCCTCTGCCTTCACGCTGGCTCGCTTGACGTGGGCGATGCTCCTGCATCATACTCCCTTGCTTGAAAAATTTCATGGGCTCCTATCCATGAGCTCCTGCACGGTCTGTCCATGCTTCTGTATCACTGCTTCAGTTTCCCAGCTGGCATCCTCCACTGGGTGATTCTTCCACTTGACCAGATACTCGAAGTATTCTTTTCTTCTGGTCTTCTTACCCACTCGCTTGTCCAGTATGCATTCCATCTGCGGCTTTTCTGCAACTGGTAATTGTTTCATCCATTGGACTACTGGTTCCTCAGTTCCAGTCTCTGCTTCTCCAGCCCTATATGGGTATAAGTCTGCGATATTAAATATCAGAGATATCCCGATGCCATCCGGCAACTCAACCTCATACGCATTTTCTACGAATTTCTTCAGAACCTTGCATGGCCTGATTTTCTTCATTTTCAACTTGTTATATGTTCCCCTCGGGAACCTTTCTTTCCTCAGATGAATGAGAACTAGGTCACCAACTTCAAACTGAAGTTGTCTCCGATGTTGATCTGCTCTGCGCTTGTACTCCCGGCTTGAATTCATTAGTCGCTGCTTCATCTGACTGTGAAGTTCCTACATCACCTCAGCGAATTCTTCTGCACTAGTGCCGCTAGTTGCAGTCTGTTCTGAATCTCACAATTCAGAGACTCCTCTCGGCTGCATCCCATATACAACCTGAAATGGACTTTTTCCTGTACTCCGATTCACCAAATCATTGTATGCAAACTCTGCATGTGGCAACACATTGTCCCAGCTGCTATGGTGCTCTGTTACCAAGCTTCTCAACAAATCTCCCAAACTTCTATTCACCACTTTTGTTTGTCCATCCGTCTGAGGATGATAAGAAGAACTAAACGCCAAGTTAGTTCCTAGCTTCTTCCATAGCATCCTCCAAAAATGACCTATGAATTTGGTGTCCCTGTCCGAAACAATACTTTTCGGAAATCCATGAAGTCTAACGATCTCTTTGAAAAACAAATTTGCGATGTGTGTCGCATCGCTGGTCTTCTGGCATGGAATGAAATGTGCCATCTTTGAAAACCTATCCACGACCACAAAGATAGAATCAACTCCTCTTTGCGTCCTTGGAAAACCCAAGACAAAATCCATGCTTATCGCCTCCCATGGTCTCTCTGGTATGGGCAATGGCTGATAAAAACCTGTATTCTGCTTCCTTCCTTTGGAATGCTGGCAAATCCTGCATCTGTCAACAGACCTCTTAACATCTGCATGCATCCCTGGCCAAAAGTATGCTTCGCTCAGCTTCGCAAACATTTTATCGTGACCGAAATGTCCGTCCAATCCGCCACTGTGCTTCTCCTTCAACAGGTTCTCCCTCATGGAGCATTTCGAAATGCACAGCTGATTGCCTCTGAACAACAATCCTTCCTGGATCATGTAATCTATCCAAGGGCTCCAATCTCTGAGAACTGGATTCTCAGCTGCTTCATATGTTTCTCCAAAATCTGCATCTCCTGCGTACATGTCCCTGAGATTTTCAAAACCCAAGGTTTTGACTCGAAACTCCTGCAGCAACAAACATTTCCTGCTCAAAGCATCAGCCACTTTGTTAGCAGTTCCTGAAATGTGCTTAATCACAAACGTGAAATTCTGCATATACTCTACCCATTTAGCATGTTTCTGATTCAACTTCTCCTGTTGGGTCACAAACTGCAATGCATGATTATCACTGTACAATACAAATTCCTTTGGGATCAAGTAATGCCTCCACTTCTTCAACGCCTGTATGATAGCGTAGAATTCTTTATCATACGTGGAGTATTTCAGTTTCGCTTCATCCAGCTTCTCGCTGAAATATGCAACTGGCCTATCGTCTTAACTCAAGACTGCTCCTATGGCATACCCACTGGCATCACATTTCACTTGAAATTTCTTCTGAAAATATGGCAACACCAACACTAGTTGCTCTGTGATCTTTCGCTTCAACAGATTGAAGCTCTTCTCAGCCTCTACTGTCCAATGAAAAGTCTTATGTCGTTTCTTCACTGTGTCCATCATCGTTGCACTAATTCCACTGAAATTCCTGATGAACTTTCTGTAGAAACTATCCAAACCATGGAAACTTCTCACCTCGAAAACATTTCTCGGTGATGGCCAATTCTTGATCACATCCACCTTCTCCAAATCCATTCTCAACTCATTAGCTGAAATAACAAAACCCAAATAAATGAGCTCTGTCTTCATAAATGAGGACTTCTTCATGTTTATCAACAGTTTCTCCTTCTGTAACTTTTTCATTACAATGGCCAAATGCTTCAGATGTTCAGCCTCTAATTTACTGTAAATTAGTATGTCGTCCAAATAAATAATGACGAACTTTCCAATGAACTCCCTCAGGACTTCATTCATCAGCCTCATAAAAGTACTTGGCGCATTTGTCAATCCAAATGGCATGACTAGCCATTCGTACAACCCCTCGTTTGTTTTGAAGGCTGTCTTCCACTCATCACCTTCCCTCATGCGAATCTGGTGGTATCCGCTTTTCAAATCAATCTTTGAAAAATAATTTTCCCCACTCAGGCAATCCATCAGATCATCCATTCTCGATAGTGGAAACCTGTACCTGACGGTAATCTTGTTGATCACCCTTGAGTCAGTACACATCCTCCAGCCTCCGTCTTTCTTCGGACTGAGCACTGTTGGTACAACACATGGACTCAAGTTCTCTCTGACCAATCCTTTGTCCATCAAATCTTGGACCTGTCTTTTTACTTCCTCATTCTCTTGCGGCGTCAACCTGTACGCAACCTTATTTGGTAAACTAGCTCCCGGTATGAGGTCTATGTGATGACTCACACTTCTCACTGGTGGCAACGAATGAGGTAATTCGTCCACTATGATGTCAGCAAACTCTTCCAGCAGTTCCTGAACTTCATCTGGTAGATCATCCACTCTTGTGCTAGTCAGAACAATCCTCGGCTTTCTGACCACAAAGAATTGTGGATCTTCTTTCTTCTCCATTTCTGAAAGAAGTTCCTTCCCACTCATGAGAAGTATTGTGTTGCTTACTTCCGGCTTCGCCTCCTTATCCTTTATCGGAAGCAACTTATGGGTTCTCCCATTCTTCTCCAAAGTGTATGTGTTCATTCTCCCATCATGAATCACATTTCTGTCATATTTCCATGGTCTACCTAGCAATAGATGACATACATCCATGGGAATAACATCACACAAGATCTTATCATTATACCCACCTATCTTGAATTCAACCAAGCATTGTTTGGTGACACTTACCTGGTGTCCCTTCTGTAGCCACGAAACTTTGTATGGACTGGGATGATCAGTCATCTCCAGCTCCAACTTCTCTACCATATCGGTTGAAACAAGATTATCGGTGCTTCCACTGTCCACAATAACCTTGCATTTCCTGTCCTTGGTCTTGCAATCTGTTCTGAACAGTCTAGTTCTTTATACTGAACTCTCCACCTCTTTCTCAGGTGTCAAAAGGACTTTATGCATCCCAAGCGATCTTTCGTTGTCTGCATCTTCTCTCTCAGCATCACGCCTTCGTGCTTCTGCGATGTGAGCTTCTCCTGTATATTTCTTTTTCTCTAGACACTCGAATGACTTGTGCCCATTCTTCCCACATGTAAAACATGTGATAACTCCTCCTCTTCCTCTACCTCGACCCCTAGTTCGAGGAAGAGTGTTTGCATCAGCATAATCTCCTCGCTGATCAAGTTGTTGTCCTCTCTGTTCGACATATGGCTGCCTCTACTATGAGGTTCCGCCTTTTTCAATCTTACCCTGAGGTTTCCTCCATTCCTCCTTGGGCTTCTGAGTTCTTTTCTGGGCAACTGCTTTGCCTCTTGGCTGGCTTCTACCTCTGCCTCGTGGTCCTTACTTTCGGTTCAGCTTCTCTTCGGCTTTTAGAGCCATTTGGTAAGCATCTTCCACCGTTCGGATGGTAAGCATGCTTAATTCATCTTGAATGTCGTATCTCAGACCATTCAAGTATCTTGCAACTTTTTCATCATCGCTCTCCTGATGACCTGCTCTGATGTTCAGTCTATAGAACTCTTCAGTATATTCCTTGACTGTCATCAGCTTCTGTCTCAGGTTCTGCATTCGCCTGAACAGTGTGATTTGATAGTCTCTTGGGATGAACTTCGCTTTCATCTTTGCGATCATTCGATCCCAGCTTTTGATCTTTTGTTTGCCTTTGCAGCGTCTATCAGCTTGTAGCTCGTCCCACCACAATGTTGCATGTCCTTTCAAGCACGTAACTGCATGCTTGACTATCTTATCTTCTTCCACATCTTCATAATCAAAGTATGTGTCAAGAGCTCTAATCCAATCTAACAGCTCTTCTGCATCCATATTTCCCTCATAGACTGGAATATCCATCTTCGCTTTTTCCCCCATCCTGGCAATGGATTTGATCAACCGCTCGGTTGATGCATCTTCTGCTGTGACTTATTCATCATGTCCAGCTTCCTCTTCCACTTCGGAACCACTAAGATCCCCTACACCGACTCCACATATTTGTGCAATCTCCATCTCCTCGAGTCTTGCTCGGAGATCTCTCATCTGCCGCTCCATCTCTAGATTTCCTATTGGCCTACCTCTTCTTCGCACCTCCCTGTCTTCGGGATCTGGTGACTGCCTTTCTCTTCTGGGCGTCATGGTGAAATTCTTCTCTGCTATATAAAACAAAGAATTCCTGCTCTGATACCACTCTGGTTCAAGGGTCACGTGAGCTACCTCCCCGATAACTCCCCGCCCTCACTTACAGGACCTTCTTTCTTCCCTCCTTCGGCCTAAAGAACTCAACAGTTCTTTCAATTCCCAACCGGGAATTCCGCACCCCACAGGTTCTCTTTCGCGCAAACCCCACTTCTCCCTTCTAAAGGATCGGAACTTCGCGACTTCATGAGTTGTCGGGTGATTACGGGACTCTCGAATCCCCGAGAACCGATGCGTCAGTCAAATCACTGACTTTTTCCTTGTCGGGACTTCTACTCTTATCGTGGCTTCAGCTCTATCGCGACTTCGGCACTCGCAATGCCAAGTCCTCGGGTTTTCAACTCTCGATACCCGATACGTCGATATGATCCTATCATACCTTTTCGACTCGCGACCTTCAACCCTGATGTCTCCGACCTTCCGAGTCCCGATGAGACAAAACTCCGATATTCTCCTGTCGCGCTTTCGCTATCTCGCACCTCGCGACTTGAACCTTCCAATCTATAGACCTTTAACTTGTGAGTCCCGAGCTTGCGAGATCTCTGATCTCCGCCACCTGTCTTGCACTCGCCCCTGTGGCCCACGCGACTTACATCACTGTCAGGATGTCGCACCTCGCACTCTTGCGACTTCTGTGACCAAATCTTTCGCTCCTTTCCCGCGATGGCCCGATAGCCGATCTTGCGATGAATCCACGCTCCTTGTGATCCCGATCAACGCTCCTGCTCTCCTGAGCGTCGAACTCCTTCCACGCTTGCGCTGTAACCTTTCTGCAACTCCGAGAGATCCAACGACTCCATGGAACTCACTGTCCTCCATGAAGAATATTGACCGTCCACTTTTCTCCTTGCGCAATCCACGAACAAGAAGTGTCTCTCTATGAGACAGTTCGCCAACCTGCGACTCTTCCGTTCACCCTGCTCACGCAACTTCTTCCCGCTGTCCTTCAACAAACTTTGAAGGCCTATCCTTCCTAAGCTTTCACGATTCCAAACTTTTCGGAAAGAAAACTCTTGCGCGCACTCCTTGTGGAAAATCTTCAACAACGAGTAAGTGTTGAAACCTTCTCGACTCTGCGCACACCTGCAGTAGAAGTCTTTCACTTCCTTTGCTTAGAATCACAACCCTGAGACTTCTTCTAGCCCGCGCACGCCTTGCACGGCTCCGGTGCTAAATCTGCACTTCTGAGAACTTAGAACAAAAGTTCTCTCTATCTGAACCCTTCTGTCAACGCACTCCTTGCGGACGATTCAACTGCACTCCTTGTAGGAATTCACTGGTTCAAGATAGAGAAACAATTGAAACTAACTCCTTGTTCTCACAGACTTCAATTCAACCATGAAATCACATACACAGCATATAAAAGCAAGTGTATGACAAGAAGCAAACATTCATAAGCATAATATCAATAGTACACAGAGAATAACATAACCATGGAATTGAATCAAATATTTTCTATTAAATTCAATAACTGTACATGGGTGTTCTTCATACACGTATTTGCATGCTCTTCTCTTAAGAATGCTTGATAATCATACTATCTGTTACAATGTACAAAGGAGGGTGTCTATATCTCGTTTCCCTCTCGAGCTCTAAAGCTATCAAATCTAAATTAAATTCCTATCTACTTTACATAAATTCTATTAAATGCCTCATCTACCTAAGGATGCGAGCTATCCGCTCAAGGTCCATTACAATATACAAAGTGCGCTTCATCAAATCAACACATTAATGTTTTGCGCAACAATATCAAGGTGCTATCCAAAAAAGAAATCGCGCTGGCTTGTCCAGCTGTCCTCTGCCTTCGCGTTGGCTCGCTTGACGTGGGCGATGCTCCTGCATCAAGCTCCATGATCATTTCTCACATTAGGGGGGATGCCTTGGAGAATTCCTCCCCCAATTTCTAGATTTTCAAAACTTATGGAAGTAGATGGTCCTCGAGGTGCTATTGATAGACTGGTCATTTATCTTTGTAATTTTCCAAGAATAATCTCAGGATCAACATTGGTCTCTAACATGTATTCTTCCATTTTTGTTGCCTTTTGTATTGCCTCATTCAATTCATTTATTTTTGAAGATCTTAATGCATAATTCAAATTCGAAGGCATGGTGTTCTTATAACATCCAAATATGACATGGTCATTTGGTCGTTTCCCTTCTGGGATTTGATTCAATTTCTTAAACAATCGTAAATTAAAATCCATGATTCTTTCCCCTTTTTTGAGATGTATTTGGGTAAATTGAGTAAGAAAAGTATGTTATGCAATACAATATGCATACATAGTCATAAAAATGCTTTCTAAATCATCAAATGAACTAATTGATTGAGATGGGAGGGAAATATGCCATTCATAGGTTGGACCTATCAAAGTTTGCAAGAAGACTAACCATTACATCATCATGTTGAATCAAATGAATATCACAAACAATTATGAACTGATCCATGTGTCTTCTTGGATCCATAATCCCATCACCTAAAAAGATAGTCAAAACTCCTTGAGGTGGGGTTGGAAATGTGTTGTCCTCCATGTAAATTGAGTGAGTTGGACCTAGACCTTCATCTTGGGTTTTTTTATCTGTCATTTCATTCTCTTTATTCATTATGAATTTAATTTATTGGTTCTTCTCGATCACCCATGATTAATATGTCACTTATTTCAGATGTTGAGCTTTGGCCATCTTTGTGAATCACAAGCTTCTTACTTTTACTTCTTGTTATTGGACCCTTGTATGATTCCAACTTTTCTTAGGCTTACAGTTGTCTTCTTCATCTTAGGGATATATTCCTTTCTTCTTCTTGGGCATGAACTTCCCAAGTTCTTTTGAGTTCAACATGAATCTTTGTTGTTGTGATTTTCAGGTCATACAACTGGTGTAGGGTACTTCTTTGATCTCTTAATGCAATTTTCATTTGGGGTCAGTGGGGTTCAAGTAGAGTCATTAAATTTTTAATCGATGAAACCAACATTTTGTTTATTTCCCCGGTATGGTTGCAAAAAATGTTGATCTAAAATAATATCTTATGGTCTTTAAGTCAACCTCATGAGGATATATCCCCCCTATGCTTTTAAAGAGGTGGTACTCCTCTATTTCAAATAACATACAAGAACATACAAATTCCTGATAAAGGACCAGGCTTCTTCTTTAAAAAAATATTCACATGCAAAGAATACCTGAGAAAGGACCGGGTATCTTGTATAAAGAAAATATTTACACTATGTTACAAGATTTATAAACCAAAAGAGTATGCATTTATGCAAGACAACATTTCCATCACAACAATCATCAAAGGAGAACACAATATTCGAGAAAGAGAAAAGAAACTATGGACCACATATAACAAATAACTTTAAATGATCATTTCATTAAACCCAATAAAGATTTTGATGTACACACATTTGAAATCTTGTGCTTCAATTGAAAGTCTTGAGAAATCAATAATGTTATGTCCCAAACTATTTCTCTTTGAATCTCAAAAACAATAGTTGTCTTTAAATAAATAGGCAGTGATGCATTAGGTTAAAAATAAAAAGAATTATATTTTTCCTTCAAAAAGGACTGGGATGGGGCTCCTGCATACCATAAAATGATAGAGATACCTGGAAGACAAAATAAAAGCAGTCAAGGGTCAACCTTAGGTTTTGTAGGTTGTTGGGAACATAAAAGGAAAATCAACAAATGATTGAAGAAGAAAGATGGCAAGGGCAAGAATAAGGTTTCTATTTGACTTACTCTGATGTAAATTTTTTGAACCCCTTTACTTGCTTGTTGATGCGTCCTTTGTAGATGGTTGTTTTTGTGATGGAGGTGGAATAACCACTGTAACTGCTTCATGTTGATCTGTCTTGATGATATTAACCAATTCTTTTGTTAACCATTCTTCTATGTACTCCCTCATCGGAGCAACCATTATTTAGTGTTTGGTTTTTATTTCAAATATTTTATTCTCCATTTCTCTTAAATCAATACTTGATTGGTGCAACGTGTCCTCAATATCATCATTTTTATTTACGTATAGGACAAGCCACCTTTCCACCTCATCTTCAGAGAATTCCACCGAGTCACTAAACTCACTTTCCCATGCAACTTTTAATACTTCAAGTTGTTCCAATAGTTTCTCTTTAGACACAAGTATGGTATCCATTAATAAATTGGGGCCATTTAGTTATTTTGTAAGATCAACAAGTTTAAGAAATAAGTCACCTCTCTTGATTTTAACAACTTCCAATTCAGACATCATTTCTCTTAAAAATTTAATCATTTTCATCCAGCAAGTGTTAATATACTTCATTGGATACTAGAGGGAATATTTTTTTCTATTTTGTGGGTTTCTCTTAGACTTGAAACTTTTGTTGCAAATGTTCCCACAACTTCCTTGTAAAAACCTGCATCATTCTCTAGATCCTTTTGGAGATATTCTCTAAAATTCATAACCCTTGTTGAAAATTTGGTTAAACTCCGTGCTAGTTCCCAGATTTCATGGATTAGGTCTATTATTTTATGGATTCCATCTCGAACATGTTTTCTCATAGCCAACAACAAACAAGGGAAACCTTTCAATTTTCTACTGCTTTCTAGGACATCCTCAATAGTAAGTGTTGGTTGAATTGCAGTTAAGGGTTCAACAAACAATGGTTTCAGAATGAGATATTTCTCTAATTCATTTATTCTTTCTTTTAAAATTAAATTTTCTTTCTCAATATAAAAAATGGACTCTTTTAGTGATTCATCGGTTGCCTCATGAAATTGTACAATTTTTTAGGGTGCAAGCCCATGAAAATCAATTTTTGATTTCCATTTTTTAGAATCTTTCTTATTTTTCATGTTAACTTTCTCTATTAAAAAATTCTTGGAAATTTTACGGTAGGTCACGTGGTGAAGAGTGACAGATTCTTCTTCAAAGATATTTGGTTCTTGAGTAACCATAGCCTCAACAATTTCCCTATTCTCCAACAATATTTGTTCTGACCAGTTGGGTTCTTCTATCACTTCATCTACGTTTGTAGATTAAGGACTTTCCTCAATTTCAGGTATCTATGATCCTGTTTTCTGAGTTTCTCTCTTTCTTTTAACAACAATATATACAACGTGAGATTTTTCAAAAAAAATTCTCATAGGGTCTTTATCACCACCGTCATCTGAATTTTTGGCTAGTGTTTTCCTTGGTTCTAGACCACTACTTCTAGGTTTTGTCTTTACAAAGGTACCTCTCTGAGAAATTCTAAGTGAACTAGGGTTTTTCCTTGTTTCCTCTTTTGCCCTTTTGTCCGTAGCACTCATTAGTGCTAGAAAATTCTTCAACATCATTTAGAGCTTCTACAATTGAGGCCTTAAGGATATTTTTATTGTCTCCTCTTCCTTCCTTGAACTATTCAGACTTATAAAAATAAGAAGAATATCCCACCAGGGACATGTGTGTAAGAAATAGGTCCTTAGGGTCGAAAAAAGAGATGCATTGAGATTCCTTTAAACCAAGTTGATCAAATTGACCTACAAATTCATCCAAGTGAGAAATATGCTTGACAACAATTTCCCCAACTCTCTATGGTAATGGGATGAATGACTTATTACTTTTTTCATTGAAGAAGTGTGCCCAGTATTTGTACTATCTGCATACCTCGGTGACAAAGAGTTTATCAGATGCATAAAAGGGGAGAAAGAAGGGTTTACCTTGGAAACCGAATAGTCTCAGAAAACTAAAATAATCAATAGTATAAAAAATTCCTTTCTCAACGAGAAAGGAAGCATCCTCTAGTGACATTCTTGATGTAGTAGGACCGAAGATTATTTTTTTTAAGTCATAAATAAAACTATTGTGGAGTGAGTAGAAATTGTACTGAGATTTATGTCTCCATTAGGTTGGATACAAGACAGATATTGGTTTCACCTTGAAATCAATACTTCTTGCCCTCAGCATGTATTCAAATATGTGGTAGTAGGATATATCATATACCAAAGAAGAACTCATATAGATTTTTTGGGTTTTTCTCAAACCACCCAGTTGAAATGATATCTCATTTGAAATAATCTTGTCCCGGTCAATCAAGGAATCTTCATGAACAACAAAGTGAAGAATATAAACAATATATTTCGACATAGAGGCCATAGAATCCAGTCCAATTATTCGAGCAAAAATCTAGGTGAATTCTTTGTAAGGTTATTTCAAAGAACTTACCTCAACTAGAGAAGAACTATAATTAGATCTCGGGCTAGCGAGATATTTCTCAAGGAGATCTACTCCTCCTCGATGTTCCTTAATAAATTCATCATCTTCCTCATTTTTTAACTGCATGATGGGTTTTGGGAGTCACAACATTATTGTGAGAACTAAGGAAGTCAAAGAGATTGGTGGCTTCCTTGAACCTGGATAATTCTTAATTCTTTGTCAAATTTATCTACACACCAGAGAACTAATTCTTTGAAATCCATCACCTTAGGAACGTAGCCGACCAATGTTATTCCTATGCTCCAAACTTTTTTTATTTCCCTCTCTGCTGGGGAATGAGACAAATACCACTTGTAAGATTGTGACTAGCACTGGAACTTGTAATCCTCTCATCCGAGAATGTTAAGTGTGTCTCCACAATATATGCCCTTTCTTCTACTTGACATATCTTTACACTACTTTCTCTTCTTATGAATAGGTGGCATTATTGTCGATATAACCTTTTTACAGCATGGCGTACTAATCCTTTATTAAATTTACCACATATCACCTTGATTATTAACCTCCATAGCTCTTATTTCAAAGTTTTTGGCTTGCACAATAATATTTGGGATTTATTACAAAGCTTTATGAAATCTTTGTCACTTTAATAATAGTATTAGATTCACACAAGTGGAAGATGACCTAGTGGAGGGGGAAATAAATGCCACTAGGAATGGTGATGTGATGTCATGGAATATGGAAAATGGTTAAGTATGGAAGTGCAAAGTGGGACATGGAAGGAAGAATATGGTGAACATGGGATTGCAGGATGCAGGACATGGAACATGTGAAATCAAAAAGTTAAAAGGGGAGGACTCCCACATCCACAATGATAAAATAGATTAAGTATGAGAAGACTCCATTATGTGGGTCACAAAAGTGGATGAGTTGTTTTGGAGAATGAAATATTGTGGGTTGCAGGACACAAGCATGAGGGAAAAAGGTAAGTGGAAAGGAAGGTTGTCCCGCGTCCACAATAAAGAAAATTGGCGAAGTATAAAAAGGTAAAAAGTGCAATTTGGAGGACACAAAAGTAGAAAATGTCATTATGAGAGTTTTGTGTTTTCAAGTTATGGGGTATAGATGGGTTGGTCTCCCATAAAGAGACTCCCACAACACATTAAAATGACTAAGTGTTGGATTCGTGAAAAATTGTTAAGTGTAGAATTATGGTTTTGAGAGTTTGCGGACCTGGGAAATTTGATGGTAGCATGATGCACAACTCGCATTTCAAAGAATAAAAATGACTAATTAAATAACATACGAGGAACATAGGAAGAAAAGGAAAAAGAATAAGGAAGGATATGTATGTACTAACATTGATAAATGAATGTAGATCAGCAAGTACTTACCTCCCAATCTTGGAATTTAGTTTTGACAGAGAAAGGATTCCATCCAAGATGACATGGGGATTGAATTTTACATACCCTTGCGAGCATTTGAACATCCATACCTCCACAAAGTTGTTTATTTTTCATTGAAGCCACCATAGATGACCTCCTCTAGCTTCATCCATTGAGATCAATGATTCTGGATCCTTCTAACAAATTGTTTTTTTGCACATTATTTGCATCGTTAGTTATTAAAATATGAACAAAACTCGGGATAAATTTTCAACGATCGAAAAATATTAGCTTCTTTATATTATGCTATGGTTCTGCAATCTTTTTCAGTGATTAATTTATTACCACACCTCGTTAATAGGCCACAAAATACATTGCTTCGAACATTTTGTCTAAAGTACTTTTCTCTGTGATCATATCAATGGATCACTGTTTGATTTTCTAAAATTATCCCGTCTTTGATTGCAGAACAAGAAGTCGAAGCATTTACAATTGGTCTAATTCTCTTTTTTTAAGAGAATCTATTAGATATCAACGAATTTGAAGGTTCTACAATGGGAATGGTTGGAAAAGAAGGTTATGATGTACTGAGAATCAGATAGGTGCAACAAAAAGCTTCATTTTGAGAAACAAAATGGCTTGTCATTGTTTTATTGAATGCCTTATGAAGAACTTGTAATATTAATGAATGGGGCAAGCTTTTTGAAAGATGGATTTCTCGCTATGCATGGTTAGCTCAGGAAATCCAATTCTTGTATTGTTTCCTCTATCAATAGTAAGTAATTCCTAGTCATCATTGATTTCTCATTCCCTGGAGCATATAGAGTCATACTTGGACTTTGATTATTATTATTCTAGAAAAAAAATTAGTTATTGATGCTCATGATAGGTATTAAAATTATGATACTAGGGATAGGGTAAGTTTCAAGCCCTATTAATATCTTCCGATTATTATTTACATTTATTTACATTTATAATTTACACACAATTTTAAATTATTTAGATGGGAAATTGTTTAATATCCTTCTCTAAAAATCACCATGAAAGATTGAATTTGATTGTTTCCATCAGCGTAAAATTAGTCTTGAAATCTCTCTTTAAATAAGGTTTTACATTTAGGCATCCTAATATAATATTAGTATTGACGCTTGTGTGTTTATTTTAGTAAAATCATCTTACTATGTTGATATCAACTATTGTATTTCTACAACGAGGGAGGTAGAAAAGGAAGAATGTTCTCGATCACTTTACAATGAGGAAGGTGAAAAGGGAGAAGCATTCTTGATGGCTTGATGAATTTTTTCTTCAAATATTTTCATAGTAGCGGATGACAAGCATAAGTGAACCACTACTTCTTCCACACCACTTTTATTTTCCAGGGATAGGACTATCCCAATTTCTAAAAGAAGATGCTTCTAGAATCAGATCCAAGGTAGGAACCCAAGTGTTATCAGTGCACCATCTTGGGGAGGAGGGTGAAAGTATGAGTAGGGATACCCAGATGGAACCGGAACCAACCACTTTGAGACTACTGAAATAGAATCTATGTCTCAATTATCTACTTCTTAACTATAATTTTAGATTAGTTGTAAGTGGTGA
This sequence comes from Picea sitchensis, assembly GCA_010110895.2. Classification (NCBI taxonomy): domain Eukaryota; kingdom Viridiplantae; phylum Streptophyta; class Pinopsida; order Pinales; family Pinaceae; genus Picea; species Picea sitchensis. Next base: position 73,848 of record SNQJ01S0000125.1, read on the forward strand.
AAAAATGACTTTGCTTTTGGTGGATCTAGATCCCAATCTACGCATGTGGGCATTGAATCTAGATCAAGGTGTGGTGATGGATATAAAACATCCTTTTTAATATTTTAAATTTTTTGCTAACATTGGATAGCTTGGGGATGAATCGGGTCATGAAGAAAGTAAGGTGGGAGGTGGTGCATAACATCAAGGGTATATCCAATACAGACACTCGAGGGAGATTCCAAACTATTTATGTTCAACCATGCCACCACAACTATGAAATTCCAGAGTCTGAATGTTTGGCATATGGATTATGTGTTCTTTCATCCCTACCATAAATTGGATTCCATCATCTAATTCTAGTTGGCCTTTTGTTTGATAATAGATGATGGTTGGTCATGTGATCAAGCCTTGAGTGTGTAGTTTGGTGTCATTTTTTAATATTCTAAATGCTTACTTAAAATGGATCAAGTATTTATATTGAAGGACTTACATGAATTATGTCCACTTTCAATCAATTTTCTATGTAGGTTGTTTCCCCTTCTAGAGACAGTGAAGTTAACCTTGAAGGAAAGCACCAGGAGGACTTGAACCAGATGGTGTGAAATTGGATGAAATTGGACAAGGCACTACAAAGATATTACCAGAATGATCATATACAATATTGTCTGTCTATAGTGCATTTTATATCGGACCAAGCCATGGTTGAAGTGTTGCAATTGAAGAAGGTGGCGTAGAAGGTGATGTAGAAGGTGATGGGAAGGCAGTGCAGCAATGGTGATGTAGAGACGGTGAGCTCCAAGAACAAAGCAAGAAGTTAATTAATGTCATATTCAGAGTTAATTGATGTCAGACTAGTAGATTTAGTTCTTGGTAATATCTTTGTGGCAATATCTCTCATTCTTTAAAATATTATTTAAAGAAACAAGTTGGTTGATTGGTCATGGTGGAAGAAGGTCCATAAGAAAGAAATTATTATTTTACATGACAATGGGTGACAGATGGATACAAGGTGGTATTGATTGATAGATTTTTGGTTGTTGACAGGTTTCAAAGAAAATATCTTCTTATGTACATGTCGTCTGCATAAAAATATTTTTTTAAAGGAAAATAATCGTCCTTTATAAAAAAGATCCATAACACATGATTTGGATGGTGCGTAACATGATAATCTGTGATCGTTGGAAAGTAGGGATCAATGAATTATGAGTAAAAACAAAAGAAAAGGAGTCATCTCTTTTTAACAAAATGGAATTGTCTTTCATACAAATAGACTAAATGAGTGATGTGGGGTCATGGTACATAATATGTGGTTGAAGGCTAAACCAAGCAATGGAATGCATGCACTAATGAAGTAACTACCACAGACTTTTAGCTTCCATTTTGTTACTCACTAATATTCTTATTGGTTTTTAATTCAATTTAATCTAATAATTAAACAATAATAAATTAGGGTAGTATGTTTGTGTCTATAAATAATCAACTATAAATGAATATGATATCATTGCATTGTAGTTTTGTTTAGCTCGATTAGTAAATATTGAGAAATAGAGACACACAATGTGTCAAAGACTTGGTGGTAACTTGGAAGCAAATAGTAGCCACTTTGCACTTGTGATCTCAACAACCAGCCAAAAATATTGAAGTGATTGAGTGTGCATTCCCAATTTCTTGCATTACTTCTTTATTACTCTACATCCCATGGCATCTTCCTCCATCTCGACTTTTGCATCGACCTCCACAATAGATGGAAACAATTGCTACCAATACAATGCATTCATCAACCACCAAGGCCCTAGATCATAGATACCAATATGAAGGGAACCTATCAATTGAACATACAACTCTATCAGATTATAACATAAGGTAGGGCATCTTCTTCACTAGGGCTAGTGGTTCACCAGGAGCCTGATTCAAAAAACAATTCCCTGTCTAATAGAGGAATTTAATACAATGGAGACCAATTCTTCCTAAAGGAGGATCACATATCCAAGTAGATATAGGTGTCCATCGACATCTTCCACTGACTTATAAATGGTCCTACACCTCGAAAATTATAACACATTTATACATGTCATAAAATTTCGACCCATTTTTCAGTCACTTCCCAAGTGTTTTTGGAAATTGATATGGATAAGAATCTATGTTTTATATGACAACCAAACACATAGAACCTCGAATAAGCTTTGTAACAATCCAAGAAATGCCTGAAACAAAGGTTGCATGTGAAATTTGTGGTCCCAAGAAGTTAACCTAGGTAATTTCTTTGTCACAACTTAGTATCACTTTTTTCCTTGGTGAAATCCACTTCACCTTTACATTTCACCACATTTCACCACATTTCATTATTTTTCCCTGGGTAATTTGTGTATCATGTCATATTTCTACCTTTTTCCTTGGTAAAATCCACATTAATAGCTACATTTCATTTCATTCCATCTCCTAGGAGGTGCATGGCATAATTTGTTTAAATTCCCTAAATCTTAACTTATAATAACTCCTCAATTCTTATAATTTCACCTTTTCCAGTGTGAACACACCTAATTGGTTTGGGATATTTTAATTAAAATTTAAAATCCTAAAACCTTTATAAATGCCAAAATACTGGTCTATTAATGTTTAAATGTTATAATTGTCCATGAGTTTAAATTCCCTAAGTTTTATTCCCAATTATTCACGAGGGAATGTAACGTTTTGTCCATGAGATACACAACTTAAGTTAGTACTTCCCCCTCTAGCACACATGTTGAGGCAACACATACAAAATCTAATTCTACCTATCCTCAAAATATCCTTGTTCACACATCTAAACTTTACCATGTCACTCGTTTTGAGGAATTATTTGGTCTTCATGTTTGACTAGGAGATATTATGAATGCACCCTAGTATTTATCCTTTCATGTCATTATTTCAACCCCATCACACACTTCCCTAGGCCATTGAGTGGTGTGCCCCACTAAGAGAACCTACTTACCCTTGTTCACACCTTTACACACATGTGAAGTAACTTGACTTGGACCCATTGCACAAATTACAAAGGTACATTTCCTTCTTGGATTCTTAATGGTTTGACTTGTCAAAGATGCACACTTTTCAAGGGCACACACATTCTCTCTTTACTAGGGAAAATTCATGCATTGTGAAGATTTATATACAAACACAAATTACAATTCTATTTGTTTTATTCTAGTCAAAGTGGTCCATAAGGCACAAGTACCAAGGACACACTTGTTAGAGAAGATATTTTATTGGTTTTATGGATATAAAAGCTTCTAGAGGAGTTACCAGAATGAAGATGCTTGGCATTTTCAGGCATAACTAAAAAAGTGCCCTCTCCTTGGAGCTTTACATATGGAAAACCACTCAAATTTTCCCTACTCATTTGACCAAGCAATATGATTGTTTGGAATTTTGTATTTGCTTGAGAGTGCCTTGATGAAGAGGCTTGTACACTTGGCATCCATACAAACATTTGATAAAGTGCTCAACTTCATTTGACTTGGCAATTATATTATTTTATTGAGGTAATTATCTCTTGGAGAGTGCCTTATACATGAGGAGTACAAATGGCATCCAAAAATTTCCTTTGCATGAAGATGAGGGTCGAAGAAGGTGGCATGTGGCACTAGAATCATCTAGAAAATTGTATCCAATCAGTTTTATATGGGCTCTTGATATAATTCTCCCACTTAGGTAGGTGTTGAAAATATTTTAGTATTTCTCCTTGGAAAAGCTCATTAGGAAATAATATTTTGTTGAAGAGGATTTAGAGCTCAAATATATATAAGGATTTTCTCTCTCCATTTGTAACTTGGATTGGAATAGAGGAACAATGAGAGAACTTGTGAGCATGCCTAGCTACAATCTCTTGGAATGAAGATAACCTTTTTGTGTTAAGATTGTAATTTATGTTTGTATAATCTTATATGTGTGGTACATATTCTAGTATGCAATTGGTTTCTTTTGATTACAAGATTGATTGTCAAAGTCAATTTGTAGGAGCACATTGTTTCTAAGAAGAGGAATTAAAGCTATAAATCTCCTTAGTGAGTGAATAGCTTGCACCTAGCCTTGGAGGGAAGGAGTCTAAATCCTAAACATCTTTTGAGTGAAGCCTGACTCGCCTTTATGAATTGACTTGGTAGTAAAGATCCTATTGTGAGTTCCTACCCATTTACTTTTGTGATCTATTGTTTTCCAAATTAGGAGAAGGTATAGAGAATGTTTCACTGTCTATATTTCTTAACCATTAGTTGGATCAGCTACTTATAGTACATCCATGACCTCCATAGTCAAATAAACTAGGCATTGAAACTTCCCTTTCATTTATCATTTCCAAGTCCATCCTTTTTAATACTTTCCATGGAATCCATCCATTCATGTTGTTAGGTTCCCTTTACTCCCACTCTATACCATACAATATGAGCCTAACAACCAAAGAGAATCCCCCCTTGACTTAGGTATACCCTTTTTCTAAAGTGCAAAGTGATCGTGAGGTGACAATAGTCATCCTCCTAGTTTCACATGTCTCCATCTAGGCATTATGACTTTTCACTTTGGGTGTGAGACTGTGTATTAACAAGTAGTACCACTTTTTGATTTAGTGGTTGAATTTAAGATTTTGGTTACAACGATATTAGTTGTTAAGTCTATGGTTTCAAACAAGTTTTACTTTTAATCCTGAATTTAAGAAAAAAAGTGCCTCTAGTAGCACCACTTTTAGATTTGTCAGTTGGTCTTAAGGTTTTTGTTAACAACATTATGGGCTTTTAAAGGTTATGGTTGCAAAATTTTGTAATTTTAACCCCCCAAAAAGGATGATATTGAAAGCATCACTTTTTGAAATTGAGGTAAAAACAATAACTAGATACGACCTCTATAAAAAAGAGAACTCTGAAGGGTTATCATAAAGTTAGTGACCATGTTTAAACCCGTGATGCAATTTATGTCATTGGATACACACTATTTTTCATTATACATCATGACTAACATAGTGGTTGATTAGTTGTGGTGTAATATCCTTTTTGATCAGTTTTATCATCCCCCTCTATGCAAAAAAACAATTCTCATTGGAAGTACTCCACAGTACCCCTTTCACATGCCTTCCTAGAAAAATACCCATTACTAAGTCAGATATGACTAAAATATATGCATAATGGAATTATTTCTATGACATAAATACCTCTCTATACAAAAAATTAATTCCACATTGATTGAGAAATGTAGCCCACAAAAACATATAAGCTCCACTATACCACAATCCTTAGGCC
>SNQJ01S0000125.1:116469-180726 GCA_010110895.2 Picea sitchensis
TTCAACAAAATATTATTTCCTAATGAGCTTTTCCAAGGAGAAATACTAAAATATTTTCAACAACTACCTAAGTGGGAGAATTTTATCAAGATCCCATATAAAAGTGATTGGATACAGTGTTCTAGATGATTCTAGTGCCACATGCCACCTTCTTCCACCCTCATCTTCATGCTAAGGCAAATTATGGATGCCATTTTTCCTCCTCATGTATAAGGCACTCTCCAAGAGATAATTACCTCAATAAAATAATATAATTGCCAAGTCAAATGAAGTTTAGTACTTTCCGAAATGTATTCATGTCTGCATGGATGCCAAGTGTACAAGCCTCTTCATGAAGGCACTCTCAAGAAAATAAAAACTTCCAAACAATCATATCGCTTGGTCAAATGAGTAGGGAAAATTGGAGTGGTTTTCCATGTGTAAAGCTCCATGGATGAGGGTGATTTTTTAGTTATGCATGAAAATGACAAATGTCTTCATTAGTAACTCCTCTAGAAGATTTTATATCCACAAAACCAATAAAATATCTCCTCTAACAAGTGTGTCCTTGGTACTTGTGCCTTATGGACCACTTTGACTAGAATAAAACAAATAGAATTGTACTTTGTGTTTGAATATAAATCTTCACCATGCATGAATTTTCCCTAGTAGAGAGAGAATGTGTGTGCCCTTGAGAAGTGTTCATATTTGACAAGTCAAGCCATTAAGAAGCCAAGAAGGAAATGCACCTTTGTAATTTGTGCAATGGGTCCAAGTTAAGTTACTTCACATGTGTGTAAAGGTGTGAACAAGGGTAAGTAGGTTCTCTTAGTGGGGCAAACCACTCAGTGGCCTAGGGAAGTGTGTGCTGAGGTGGAAATAATGACATGAAAGGATAAATAATAAGGTGCATGCATAATAGCTCCTAGTCAAACATGAAGACCAAATAATTCCTTAAAACTAGTGACATGGTAAAGTTTAGATGTGTGAACAAGGATATTTTGAGGATAGGGAGAATTGGATTTTGTATGTGTTGCCTCAACATGTGTGCTAAAGGGGGAAGTACTAACTTAAGTAGTGTATCTCATGGACAAAGAAATAAATTCCCTAGTGAATAATTGGGAATAAAACTTAGGGAATTTAACCTCAACGGAGAATTATAACATTTAAGCATTAATAGACTAGTATTTTGGCATTTATTAAGGTTTTAGGATTTTAAATTTTAATTAAAATATAACAAATCAATTAGGTGTGTTCACACTGGAAAAAGTGAAAATATAAGAATTGAGGAGTTATTTTTTTTAACAAGCACAGGGAGAATTTATATTAAAAAGGTGTGGATAAATCCACTGTAGTACAAAAATGGGCCATGAATGACATTCGACATATAGAAGCTTTGAAGTTTGGGACTGTTATTAAAAAATTTGTGTCCATTGAGTTTCCAACTTCCCTAAATATAACATTTCTACTGTATTTCGAAGAATACAACCTACAGAGAACTCCATGTATATATAACATAAAACAAAACATGACACTTGAAATTTATAGAGTCGGCTACCCGGTTTGATCCGGATTTATGTAGGAACACAATGAAATACAGAAATACACGTAAACGTAGAGATGTAGTGGAAATAAGACTTCATTTCATTAATAACAAATGACTGGAAAATGATTACAGACAGAATGGAAATAAACTAGCTAGGGCACTGGTAGCTTATCTCTGAGAAGAGATGTGGAAGCTATTGGCCTTTGAACTCTGTGTTACAATGAGGCTCGAAGGCCTATATATTATTGAGAAACAATGGAAAACCCTAAACATCCAAAAACCTAACCCTAGGAGATGAAACGCCAGAGTATGGGCCACGTTGAGGTAAATTGGTACATCAATTTCCTAGGGTCGTAACTTTGGCATACTATCTCCGTTTGACGCACATGATACATCATTAGAAATATCTATCTGAGGACTACACCGTTGACAATGAATATTGAGTCTAGAACGGACTCATATTTGTCGAAGCATTCATGCCCAAAAAACGTCGTTTAGGGCCTCAAAACAGCTCTGGAAGTTCAAGACCCGAAGAACTGCTAAAAATAGTACATTGTGCTGCAATTAAGGAAACTGAAAAATTGAAAGAAACAATGGTGTGGGTCTAAGTGGAATAGGCAGGTGGCCACCAATATCCACCTGGATCAGTCCTCCCCCCTTAGGAAGCAATGGTCCCCATTGCATTGAGTTCCTCCATGAGATGAGGAAACTTCTGCTGAACTTGGTCCCTGGTGAGCCACTTGCCCTGGTGAAGGAGTTGGCCTGCTTTGACAACTAGATATAGCTGGATCTTCTGTTGGCGGGTTTTCTTGATATGTGTGTCCATAATTCGATCAGTTGTGGCTTGTTCCATGCAATCTGGGTTTAACTCTGTTGGTGTGAGTTGTTCTGCCATGTCGGATGTGTCTAGTAGAGGTGGAAAATAGGGATGAAGGCGGTCCACATTGAACACTGGATGCAGACCAAGGAATGGTGGAATACCAAGCTCAAAGGCATTGTCCCCTACAACCTTGGTGATGGTGTATGGCCCATATCGGAGCGGGTGAATCTTGTGGTAGGGTCCAGTGAGGCGCTCCTTTTGCAACTGTAGCCACACTTTGTCGCCCACCTGGAAGTTGTGTGGCACTCGATGTTGATCACGTCATTGCTTTTACTTAGCATTGGCTCTACCCAAGATGTCATGAACCTATTGGAGGATGTGCTAAATGTGCTCAATGAAGTTGTTTGCCTTGTCAGCCTCAGACTAGACATGGGCTGAATCTGCTCGAGTAGCCGCAAATGGCATGGCTACGTCAATGGGACATAGTGGCTGGAATCCCAAGCCCACTTGAAAGGGGTTGTGGCTAGTTGAACTATGGAGAGTCCGGTTGTAGTTGTGTTGCACATAAGGGAGGCTCTCATCCCATGTGCATGGATGCTTTGAGTTGTACATGCACAGAATGTGTACAATCATTCGGTTGACGACCTCTGTCTGGCCATCAGTTTGCAGATGGAAAGCTATGGACGTGGTGAGCTTGGTGTCCAGCATCGACCAGAGGCTGGACCAAAATGTACTGAGGAACCTGCTGTGCCGATCTGAGATGATGGACTGTGGGATCCCAAAGTGTACCCACACTCGTTCAAAGAAGAGTTTAGCAGTGGCTTCTGCTGTGATATTCTTCTTGCAGGCCATCATAATGGACATCTTCGAGAATCGGTCGACGACCATAAAAACACAGTCATTGCCATGCTTAGTAGAAGGAAGGCCCAACATGTAATCCATATAGATGGATTCCCAAGGTCGACTGGGGGTAGGAAGCAGAGTATAGAGGCCTTGCTTCTTGATGGTTGGTTTGGCAATGGCGCAAACAGTGCAGGACTTGATGTACTTCCCGACATCCTGTCGAAGGTTCGACCGATATAAATACTTTTGCAGTACTGCCATGGTTTTCTCGACCTCGAAATGCCTAGCGACCCAACTGTAGTGGGCCTCCCAAATCATCTTGGCACGCTTGCTTGAAGGAGCACAAAGGTGTCCCAGGTGACAAAGCAGGGCATCCTGGAGGTGAAAATTGGGAACTTGATTACCCTCCAAGAGTGTATTGTATGTGTGGCCGAATTCTGGATCACTTGTGTAGAGAAGCGGCCAATCGAAAGTCTCGTGCCCATTTTGTAGAGAAGAAGCCAATCGGAAGTATCATGACCACAAGAGTTGGGCATAGTGGTTAGCGCCACGATAGGTGGTGGGTTGAGGTAGTCCGCAACATTATTGGTGTTGCCTTTCTGGTACTTAATGTTCAAATGAAACTCAAGGCGTATGTATCCAATTTCTAATGCATGCATTATTCTCGCTAACCTCCTTGCGTCCGTATGAACTGCAGGGTTCGGTGGTCCGTGTGGATGACCGCTTCCTTTCCAAATGTAATGCTTCCATTGCCGCAAAGCCTGCACAATGGAATACGCTTTGTCATAAGGGATACTTTCTGACCGCTGTGTCGAAAAAGCGTCTCGAATCGCGGATATGTCACTGGATGCCCGTGTTGAGTAGGGACTGCCCCAATGGCATAGTCGAGGCATCTGTCTCGATCTCAAATGGTTGTTAAAACCGGGTAATTTGAGCATCGGTGCGAGCAGGCGCATGCCTTCAACTCCCCGAATTACAGACTGCACTAAAAATAATTTTTCTTAGCTCCTCCCTTTGCGACTTGACTCAAGGGGCTATGATATCGTGAGAGAATCCCAACACAAACCTATGGTAGAAATTAGCAAGACCTGTGTGCCACGGAGCTCAAGGGTGGTTGGGGCTGGCCAACTCCTAATGACTTGACTTTGTCGATCCATGGCGTACCCCGGCCATCAATAATGTATCCCGTGATATCAAACCCAGGTCATTAAAGTATTTCTCCAAATTGGCACAACTTGTGTTGCCGCAGTTTGGAGGACCCGCCGGATGTGGTGGAGGTGGTCTTCCCAAGTCTGGCTGAATATCAGAATGTCATCCAAGTACACCACTACAAATGAGTTGGTGAATGGCTGTAGGATGTCGTCCATTAGCCTCATGAAGGTTGCAGGGGCATTCGTCAACCCGAATGGCATGACCAACCATTCGAAAAGGATGTCCTTGGATTTGAAGGCAGTCTTCCACACATCAGAGGGTTCGATTGGTACCTAGTGATACCTCGACTTCAAGTCGATCTTGATGAAATATTTCACCCCCCTTGAGTTGGTCCAGAAGGTCATCAATCCGTGGGATTGGGTACCTATTCCAAACATTGATCTTGTTCAGTGCCCGATAGTCAATGCAAAGTTTCCAAGTCCCATCCTTCTTCTGCACCAACACGATCGGGCTCCCATACGGTGATGAACTCGGTCGGATGTGACCTTTCTGCAACAACTCCTGAATCTGCCTCTTGATTTCGTCATTCTCCAGAATAGAGCATCGATAGATGGGTCCATTGGGAAGTGGCGCACCTGGGGTCAGATCGATGGGGTGCTTGACCTGGTAGTGTAGAGGCACCCCTGCGGGGGAGGTGAAGATGTCCTCGTACTCCTCCACGACCTTATACATCTATTGTTTTCGTGGAGTGGGGCCCTGTCTGGAGGTCATGGACATAGTCTTCCTCTTTCCTTGAGGACAGATCATCAGGAAAACAAATTTCCTGGTTTTGGAAATGAGCTTACGGCATTGTTTTGCAGTAACCACAGAGATGGTGGTAGGTGGTGCTATCTCCGGTATCCTGTACAGCTTATTGCCCAAGGTGATAATAACAGCATGAGGCCTCGAATAATACACAGCATGTCGCTTCCACAAGTACGGTTGGCCTAATAATACATCAGAAACATCAAGAGGAGCAATGTCACATAATACCTCATCCATGAAGGGCTTGGTGTTGTAGGGAAGGCGACATTTTTGGCTGACGCGAAGGTCCCGTCCTTGGTGCAACCACTCGATGGTGTATGGTTGTGGGTGTGCTGTGGTCAACAAGCCCAGCCGCTTCACGACCTCTACCGAGATGAGGTTCTTCTGGCTCTTGCTATCGACAATGAACTGCAATGAGGAACCCTTTACCCATATCTTGGAATGGAAGAGACGCTCTGCCTCCTCTGGATCTTCTGGTTCCTCCTTCTAGATCTTCGTGGTGGCAATGGTGGCGTTGGGCTTCGCATCGATAATCTGATTCCCCCTATCATTCCCCTTGTCGGGTTCTGATTCAGAGTCGGAGCATGCATCCGATTCAGAAGCCTTCAACTCGGCTACCAGTGACTGCTTGGCCCGCCACTCACTTGTGTTGTGAGTGGAGCTCTTATGGAATTCACACCACTTCCCCGTGTCATTTTTTGGCTTCGTGGTGTTGTTCTTTGCTTGTGGCTTTGGCGGGTTGTCCTAGGCTTCCCTGCCTTGTCTTGGTCCTTTGTTTTGCGGTTTGGAGGTACCTTTCCCTTGCTTCTAATTAGTAGACCCAAAGTTTTGCTTTTTTTGTTTGAACTTCTGCTCAATCTTGGCAGCATATCGATACGCCACACCAAGCGAGGAGATGTCGAGGAACTCCATTTCCTCCTGAATGTATTTGTGCAGACAACTACGGTACTTTAACACCAAATGTTTCTCTGAATCTTTGATACCCAACTTTGTGCGTAGGGTATGAAACAGATTCGTCATCTCATGCACATCTTGGTCCCTTTGTTCCCGTAGCGTAGTCCATTGTATGTATTTGTCCTCATAGCTCCCCACGGGATAATATTGTTCCTTGATGGCGTCTCGGAAAGAATTCCAAGTGGGTGTGGCCGAGAACAGAGAGGGTTCCCCCTCGCCCTGTTACTCCGAGTAGGTTTCCCACCAGTCCTTGACATGGGGGGCAACTTTAAGGAGTGCGAAAATAATCCTTTCTCGGTCGAAAAATTCATGAACCGAGAAATATCCTTCTAATAGATTCAACCATCTATCTACGACATCTGCATCTATTTGGCCCTCAAATATGGGAATGTCAAAGTTTACTTGTACCTTAAAAGGAGTGGCACCTCTAGAGTGGCTGTTGGATGTCGATGCGCTGCTAGTGGGAATCCGTTGAAGAATCTAGGCAAAGTTGTCCATCATCGCGTTCCTTTGTTTCTCAAGGGCCTCCTCGAGCAAAATTTTGATAGGATCTCATGCTCCCTCATTTTTCTTTTCTTCCCCCATGGGAGGTCGTCGGGGTTTGCGAGGATGATCTTGCAAAGGTTCAACCAGATCGATCCCCAACTCCTTATACCCCGACCTCGTTGGGGACATGCAAAGAAAGATCGAGAACGAGCAAACCGCTCTGATACCACTGATCCGGATTTATGTAGGAACACAATGAAATACATAAATACACATAAACGCAGAGATGCAGCAGAAATAAGACTTCATTTCATTAATAACAAATGACTAAAAAATGCTTACAGACAGAATGGAAATAAACTAGCTAGGGCGTTGGTAGCTTATCTCTGAGAAGAGATGTGGCGGCTACTGGCCTCTGAACTCTGTGTTACAATGAGGCTCGAAGGCCTATATATTATTGAGAAACAATGGAAAACCCTAACATCCAGAAGCCTAACCCTAGGAGATGAAACGCTAGAATATGGGCCCCGTTGGGGTAAATTGGTACATCAATTTCCCGGGGTCATAACTTTGGCATACTATCTCCGTTTGACGCACATGATACATCGTTAGAGAGATCTATCCGAGGACTACACTGCTAACAACGAATATCGAGTCTAGAACAAACTCATATTTATCGGAGCATTCATGCCCAAAAAACATCGTTTAGGGCCTCAAAACAACTCCAGAAGTTCAGGACCCGAAGAACTGCTAAAAATAGTAAATTGTGCTACAATTAAGGAAACTGAAAAACTGAAAGAAACAATGGTGTGGGTCCAAGTGGAATAGGCGGGTGGCCACCAATATCCACCTGGATCACGGTTTCTTTTTTATCTATGAGTGTCGATGTTGCTCCCAAATTGGATTTGTTGCGGGCTTATTGAGATCTGGAACTTGATTTACTGTGGATGAAGTTAAATTCTTGGAAGCTCTCTGGGTGCTTGTAGGGGTGATGGGTTGCTGGTGATTTCTTTCCATCTGTTCCATATGACTTTGCATATTCTCCATATGACTGTGTTTCTCCTCGATTTGGCTTCCCTGATAAAAAACTTCATCTTACAGTCTTTGAATTAGATTTCTGTGCTGAGAGAGAGTTTCAAGCTCAAAGGTTAATGTGGAGTTGATTGCTCCCATGTGAATTCTCATCCTTTGACACCCTGCACATTCTTTCTCTGGGTCCTACTAGTCTTGTCCTGCAAATATATCCTGCTCATTCGTGTTTCTTGGCTAATTATGAGTCCTCTGCCTGTTATCCATGACACTAAGAAGGAGATGATTCTTCAAGAGGTGAGGAAGGAGACTCCGAGGGATATAAAACAAAAGGTCTAAGGATCTAAATTTGGAAGAATCAGATCCCAGAAGAGGCTGCGGTGAGGAGGTCTAAGCAAGGTGGTGCAAAGAGGAAGCAAAGGGTGACTCCAGGAAATCAGGGCCCAGTGTAAGCTTGGGGGAAGTTTGCCACGACAAAGAGACTAACTGAAGACTCTGAGTTATTTCATTCCAAGACAACAACAACACAAAATTTTGAGCAAGGTGGTTCAGGGAAAACACAGAGAACACTGGGCTCAACTTAAACTCACGGGAAATTCACCACAACAAAGATATTGCCCGGTGGCGCTGAGATAATTCACCCCAAGGAACAATCAACGAAAAATTCATGTCAATCAGATAAAACTCAGACTCTACCTAGAGCATTGTACTTAGACCCTTCATACCTTCGATCCAAGGACTGAACTCGTCGTTACCTTGGCAATTCCACGCCGCTTCAGGACTACTGCACGCTCGACCCATATGCATCAGAGGCTTCGACGATCCGTTACCCATGAACTCAGTTGGACAGACAATAAAACCATCCCATGCCATGATGAAATAATCATGCAAATTCCCGTTAGCACGATTTAAACTTTGTTGATGAGAACCTGTAATTTCACTTGCTAATTGCTGCCTCCACTTGCCAAGTCTCGCATTGGAGATCCAAGTGTTCCTTCCCGTGGCCTTTGCATGATGGATCCTGGTCTTATGTGTTATCATTAGACTAGGGGAGATAGACCTTCATTATTCTCCACGCCTAAGGTTTTGGGGGGTTCCCTGATGTCCACGTTGGCCATTTTGTCTGCTTCCTCATTATTGCCTCTTAGAACGTGGAAGAACTTGGTCTTTAAGGTTCTCATGCTTATACAAATTTTGTCTATTACCCTCTTAAGGCTCAGATTTTTAGGCTCGGATCCCTAGATCATCATTCTTATGATAGTCTTCGAGTCGCCTACTATGTTCAAGCTTTATATTTGTCTCTGATTTGCTAGTTGAAGCCCTTTAAAAAGAGCATATGCCTTTGCTTTATTGTTGGTGTCTTTCCCTAGATTCCAGTAATAATTCAGGATTCCTTTTCCTCTGGGTTTGAAGAGAACCCCCCCCCACCCGCCTCCCTTGGGTTTCCCTTTGAATCACCATCAAAGCATAGTGTGTTATCTGGGTTTCCCTTTGAATCAAGTATTCAATGTTGAGGATAGAATGAAGTTGCCGACACGATCATTGAATTGAGTGAGAATTCCTAATGGAGCGGAGGTTGAAGCTTGTGACCCAATTCTTCTTTGGGTTATTACAAATATTTAGTGTTCATAACCTCTGACAGTTGTGATTTGGCCTTGCAAGAAACACTTTGAGGTTGTGACTATTTTCCCTGGAAGATTAGTCTATTCCTTGCTAGCCAGATTTGCCAGCAGACATAGTTGGGAAGGGACTTCCACAATCTTTTAAAGATTGGTTTTCCGCGAAAGGTTCCTTGGTAATACCTTTCCCAATGTCCTAAGAAGGAGTTTAAATACGAGGGCCACCTTATTTGATAGTTCAGTTCTATGAAAAAAACATTCCATACTGTTATAGAGAAAGAACAATCCCAGAAGAGGTGTTGAATAGTGTCCTGACCTCTTTGGCATAGAGCACAAGTGAAAGGGTCATGGAATCCCCTTTTTTGCAAGTTTTCTCCCATTAAAATTTTCCCATGAGCTAGGGACCAAATGAAGATATTAATTTTGGGCAGAGTGTCTCGACTCCATACGTTTTTCCATTTCGCTGAGGTGTTAGCACTCAAAATGTACCAACAAAATTTTAAGCGCCTTCATCAGATCAAGGCTAGATTTTCCCATTCCCCAGGTCTTTAGCCAGTTATCATAACTTCCAAAGTTCTCATTGATTCTTGACGAGTTCCCATTCATTGCGTTTGCCTAGAATTTCTATGATCTCTGGCTTATGACCCACATTGCAAAAAATAATAAATTATTATTTTGCCAAGATCTTAACTTCTTGACTTTTTGTAGATTCATATATTTTCAAATAAAAAAAATAATATTTTTATTTGTTACTTTAGCCTAAAAAAAAGAAAAAAAAAGTGGTGTGTGCTATAGGTGTTATTATCTAATGATTAACTACACGAACTGGCACATATTATCAAGCCTATTCATTATCGAATCAAACCACTATCCCATATACAAACACATAGCCCAGTGCTAAGCACCAAACAACACTAAGTCACATGGAGGAGGAATTCAGGAGGGCCAAAGGGTGCACTACACGTAGAACATGTTATGACAGGTTTGTATATCTAGATAATGAAATATTTGTCTCTTGCTGACGATGTGGGATATGTTCCCAAAATCAAAATCAAAACGCAGAGCTTATCACAGGTGTTGGCCGGTGATGAAAAGAGTTAGTCGCCGAGCTTCCAGATGCCGGATTGATGGTGCAGATGTCAATAGGATTATGCGTGGGTGCCATGCCAGCATGGAAGTTTATTTTGGATGTCAATAGGATTATGCGTGGGTGCCATGCCAGCATCGATTCGATATGAAAGATATATCAATACACAAGCAACGCCGAGTATTTATATCCAAGTTCAAGGACATTGCATATATCGACAACAGAGTATATGGAGTTCGTTTGCAGGACCCATGTATTTCTTTTTGGTTCCTTTCAGGTCGAAGATAGATGAAACCTTGCCAGTGAATATCCTCGAGGCTTTGATTACCCTCGCATGAGGCAGATTACCGATACATTTGGGGCATACTTAATGATGGACATGGCACACATAAGTGGTCTGATAGTTGTTTCTATAATGGCCAATTCATTTGATTGTTGTTTCTATAATAGCATAATCAAGGAGGCATGATATTCTTCAAGAAGGAACCAGGGCTGATAGAGAGATTCAGAGGACTCTAATGGAATTGCAAAACATGGATGTATTACATGTTCCATCTTTAGACTTGTTGTACAGTAATACAATTTATATTTTGTTGGCCTCATTGTTTTTTTTGAAACAGTTCCTGTTATTGGTGGAGAAAGGCTGAAGAAATATATATGCCATAAGATCTTTACTACTGTGTCAGAAGGACCTTTGTACATTGTATATATATACATACATGCAAGTGTAGACTCAAAATGTCAATGATAAACCATGTTGAATATAGTGCAGCTCTTAAGGTTGAGTTTCAGTACCTCCATGATTATGCTGGGATCAGTACAATCATAGGTTTAACAACAAATCCTATTGTGGAGACTTCTGTAGTCAAAGGCATCTTATTTGCACACTATGAGCCCTTTGAAAATACTGCAGTTGGAGGTGATATTGCTCATAGAGTACCAAAGAATGAAAATACTTTGATTATGAGTATTCAACATGCTTTCGATCTCTTTGCAGTTGTTGAAGGAAGGTTGTGATAACCATGGAAAATTTGTTGCCCTTATCCATCATGAATGGGGTCCAAAGTCTTTGATAACCTTTTTTGGAGAAATAACCAGCAAATGTGTGGTATCTTGCCATTTTACAATCTTTGCTAATGCCTACAATTGTTCTGATTTGTGTTAGCAACATGTTCAAGTTCCTAGAGGGACAATAAGGTCTTGCAGAAGAGAGCAGAAATCAGTAAAAGTCTGACAGCAAAGTGGATAATCCAAATACAATATTCATACTCCAGACATATCATTCATCCAATCTATGTCTGGAGATGTATGAAGGAACTTAACTATGTAAATGCCAAGGAAGAAAAACTGAGTCTATAAGCTAGAAATTCTCTTGATCAATCCAAATACAAAGTCTAACTTCTGAAACCTTGGACAATGTCAATATTAAATGTTCAGACTTGAAACATACAAAACTCTACTACAATCTGAGATGAATAGAATTCAACAAGATTCTTAGGATCAGAGAAACAAGATTCATTCAAAGATTAAAGACTGGCTAACTCAGCTTCCAGAACACTCCAAAAGAAATTGAAATGTCAAGATGAAAACAAAGCATATGGTAGATAGTTAATAGTTAAAGGAGATTTCCAAAAATCTATGGAAAGTTTGCTACGGAATCTGCTACAGAATGTGCTGCGAATTCTTGTTATGGAGGTTTCAAAGGATCAATGGTTTCCAGATGTCAATATGGATCTTTTCCAGTTGCTAGAATATCAATTATGAGTTGGAGGGACACCTGTCAAAGGGAGAAGCGCTCAAAAGGGACAGTTCATCAACATAAATAAATGTTAGGGGCGTGGCAAGTATTACCCTAGTTTTTATCATTTTAGTTAGTTTATGTTATCCACATGTTGCCTCTCCATTTTGAGGACACATGAATCCTATGATAGGGTTGTTATTCGAATGATAGCGATGTCATTGACAGTGGAAGATATAAAAAAGACCGTTTTAAGTTGGAGGGGGGGTTAGAAGGAGCAGAGAGGGTGGTTCAATCTGGAAGACTTGAGAATAATTGTATAGCTTGAGGTCTGAAAGACTGTATTTCTGGACTTTTGACCCTTCAGTGAATGAAATCAATTTTTTCCTTCCATTCTTGTCTATTATTCTGTGTATTTGTGTTATGAGTGACTAATTCACTTTGTTCCTATTTCGTTAATGATTGGGTGAAGCCATCATTCTCTGCATTAATGGTATAGGTTTACAAATACACCATTCCTTATTGTAATTTGGCTGTCATATGATACCTGATGTATTTATGATTGAAGAAGATTATAGTAGTTTTTCTTTCATGTCCATTTATCCTATTGAGCATTTGATTATTTCATTGAAGCCAATTTTTCTAGACTATGTTCTTGATGTCACATGAGTGCAAGTTTTGACAGTCATTTTGTATGTTACGAAGCTCACCTGATCTACAGTCTAGGGTGACTATTGGAGTGATAACATGAGAAATGAAGGATCCTTGAGGAGGAAAGGAGATTTTTGTATCCTTCTTTAACTGTATACCCATATGCTCCCCACCCTCGACTGTCCTGAATTTCTCTGAGTAAAGGGGTTGCTCCTCTAAGTAGGAATATCAACACTTGGATTTGATTCTGCAAGTGATCAGGGGCGACTCCTAGGCTCCAAGCCTTCCAGGTTCCATCTTTGTTCCAAGTAGAAATATCAAAGAGAGTGACATTTTGTTTTGAAGTCATCCATATTTTCATTTCGCCAAGTTCTTTTGCTCAGGATGTGAGGTCAGTTCCCAAAATCGAATCTTGCCACAACCTTAACAGTTTTCCATTGCCAAGGATCCAAGAAAAGTGCTCTTTAAAGAAGGGAATTGAGGCTCTTAAGAGTTTCCAGATTTGTGAGATAGGCCGAGTTTCAGGAACATAGTCCATGCATCGTTTTCTGGCTCCCAGCTTGTATTTTTTGGTTATGGTCATTTTCCACCATTCCTTTCTGCCCGAAATTATCCTCTAGAGTAGTTTGGTTCCCATAGCTATATTGGTCACTTCAGGATCTATGATTCCCATTCCCTTTTTTTTTTTAGGTGAGGATACTATATTCCAGTTTACTAGATGAAATTTTTTGGAATTGGATTTTCCCCCTTGCCACAAGAATTTGGGAATGAGCTGGGCCATGTCTTTCAAGGCTCCCTTTGGCACCAGGAGGGAAGAGAATTGGAAGAGTGGGAGGGAGGACAGAACTGATTTTATCAAAACCACTCGCTCAGCTGGGTTGAGCCACCTTGTCCCCCATGTCTCCATCTTATCTCTTAATTTTTGGAGGTTGAGGTGCTAATACTCTCCAGGTAACAATTTTAATCAAAGAGGGAGACCAAGGTATTTAAAGGTTTTCCATTCACTTGAAATGGAAAAACCTAGGATTTGAGCAATACATATTCTGCTAATAGTTGAAACATTCCACACATAGATTTGGAATTTGGACATTTTCAAGAGCTCACCCTAGGCTGAAAGAAAGATGTCCATAACTTGATTGATTCTTCTTGCCATGATTTTTGAAGCTCCACTCAAGAGGATCATGTCATCCGCGAATTGCTAGTGATTAATTCATTTTACGCCCTGAGCTATTTTGATTCCTAGGATTGTTCCATTGGCGCATTCCCATTCTAGTCTTCGGTTGATATATTATTCCATGACCACATATAGGAGTGGGGATAGAGGACATCCCTTCCTTAGACCTTTGGAAGCTCTAAATAAGGGGGTTGGTCGCCCATTTAAAAGAGGGGTGATCCAAGGAGAAGTAATATAGGACCCTGTCCAGGATAAAATATCTTGATTGAACCCAAACTTTTGCATCACTTTGAAAAGGAAGTCATGCTCTACTCTATCAAACACATTTTCCATATCTAATTTAATTTCCATACCTTATTCTCCACGAAGATTGCTTGGGTTAATTTCTTCTTGCACCAGGATGAAGTTATCCCAAATTTGCCTACTAGCCACAATTACTCCTTGGTTGGGAAGAATTAGAAATATGAGAAAAAGAGTCAGCCTGTTAGCAATAATTTTAGCCATGATTTTATAAGAAATATTACAAAGAGAGATAGGTCTAAATCTGTCTAGGGATGACACTCCAGGTTCTTTCAGAATGAGCGCTAAAAAGGAGGTGTTGGTGTCTCCTCCCATTTTTTTTATTTATGCACATATCTAATCATTCTAATGAAGTCCATCTTGATTATGTGCCAACACTTTTTATAGAAATGGAGAGTGAATCCATCTGGTCCTGAGGATTTATCTTCATGGAATTGATTGATTGCTTTTAGGATTTATTTTTCTTCAATTTTACGGTTGACTTTGTGATTGTCTTCTTCATAAATTTTTCTTGGAATATGGTTGAGGAGAGAGTTTGTTGAGACTTCCTCTGATCTTTTATCTGAAGTATATAGCTTGAGAAAGTGGTTGGAGGTTTTCTTCTTGATTTGGTCAAACTCCTTTATGATTTCACTCGTCTGAGTTTTGATTTCTGATATTTGATCTGTCCAATGTCTAGATTTTGTTTGTCTATGAAAGAAGGAGGTATTTTGATCACCTGCTTTCATCCATAGGCTTCTAGATTTTAATCTCCAAGTGATTTCTTCTTATTTTAACGCTTGAATGTACTCTTTGTGCATATTTTGTTCTAACATTATATCGCTTTGTTGGACTTCTTTTGTCTCCATTTCCCCTTAAAGATTTTCTAGCTGAATCTTTTTTTCTTTAATTGTGTTCTGAATCGAGTTCGAAGAAGTTTTTGCCCAATATTTAAGTGTCTCTTTCACCATATTCAACTTCTGATTCGAGATGAAGACCGGAGAGCCAGTGATCCATTGGTTCCAAACTCACAATATAGAGGGATAAAAAATTGGTTGATCCATCCACAAGGGGTTGAATCTGAAGGGAATATGGCCCCATTTTTTTTGAGATTCAAAAGTTAGAGAGATAGGCCGATGATCTAGTCCTACCCATAGATGGATTGTTGAGGTGGCTTTGTCTAGAAGAGAAAGGAAGGAGCTACTTATTAAGAAACTATCAAGCTTGGCCGCAATGTGGCTTGACCCTGCTCTTTTGTTGTTCTAGGTATACAGACCTTTAGAGGGGGGAACATCGAAGAGATCCAGATCCGAGATTAGATCATCCATTTTTTCTCTAAATTGATCCCTCACTATGGATACCCCTTGCTTTTCTTTTAACCCTATTGTGGTATTAAAATCACGAGCTATAATAAGATTTTGGGGGATATTATCATTGGCTAGGTCCCATAGGGAGCTCCAACACCCAGATTTTTCCAAGTAATTATTTGGCATATAAACATTGATAATTGAGTAGATCATACATGTGTATTTCTTAGTTAGAGAGACCATCACCCAGAACTAATACTGTAGGTTATCCTCTATCTTGATTTCATCCACGTTACAAATTGTACAAATCACTCCTGAAGCACCTCTCGAGCTGATTGCTTTTCCTTCACCTTTTTTCCATTTTTTTTGCATTTCTTGGAGCGTTTCTAGATCCCTCATTTTTGTCTCCTGGATTAGAAGGATTGAAGGGTTTTCTATTTTTATTAGCTTTCTAACTTCTTATTTTTTGTCCCTTCTCCCTAGTCCTCTACAATTCCAGTAGACAACTTTCATCATTTATCAGAGGGTTTTGGGACCCCCCCTTTAGAGGGTTGATAGGTTGCTCCCTTGTGATGGGTAGACTTGTTTTCACTTGATTTAATCTCTTTCCTTAGCACTTCCTCTAGAGTTTTTTGAATGCCCAATTCCTTCTCTCGATTTGTAGCTGATTCCCTTTTCTTTCTGTTACATTTTCTTCTTTTTTATTGTGGTTGGCTGGGTGACCTCTAAGTCTGAATTGCTATCAAAAGTTTCTTGTCTTTCTTCCTCAGAAAAAAATAGGCATCTTTGGAGGAGGGTTTGAAACATATTTTTCTATGTTTTCCCCACTTGATATCAAGATTTCTTTCTCTTTTACTTTTCTGTTTTCTTCTTCTGTTTCTTCTTGCCTCCTTTTTCCATTTTCTTTCTGGGTTTCCCTGAGGTCTTCCATGTTATCTTCTGGTGGAAGTACGACGTACCTATTGTGACTTGATTCTCCTTTTTGGGGGAGTTGGAGGTATTTCTCGCAGATCTGTGGATTTTCCTCCTTGCCCTTGTGGAGGATTCATGGAAGCCTCTTTCCCATTAGTTTTTTTTCTTTTCGGTTGTTTCCATTGTTCATGTTTCGAATATTGCACCTGGGATTCTTTTTCTTGTGAGAAATTTTTTGCGAAATGACCATATTCATGACATGCTTTGCATTTAAATGGGATTTTCTCATAATCAACTTGTTGCACGTAAGACCAGTTATCCAGATTCAACTAGATTGCTTCTGGGATTCCTTTTTCTAGATCCACTTCCACACAGATTCTAGCACAAGCTTGAATCCCTTCTCATGGTTTAGCACGATTGATGTATTTTCCCAACGAGTTACCTATGTTTCTTAGGGTTTCATCATTCCAAAAGTGAAGAGGGAGGAACAACAGCCTTACTGAGACAGGGACTGCCGAAGGATATCATTTTTTGGACTAAAGTTTGGGGTCCATTTATTGAGATACATTCATCTTGCACCCATGAAATAAGGTCCACTACGAAAAATCATATCCTTGTCTTCTTTTTTTTTCAAATAGGAAAGCAAAGAAACCCTTACCACAAAAGGCCACAAACATTTGTCCCTGGTTCAATTTTTTCCAGTTTAACTCTAACCAGTGATGCATGGCTTTGGGAGAGGACCATAACCCTGTGAAATTCCCTATCAGTCCATTTTCTTCTAGTCTCAGAGCTAGCAGCCAAGCCGAAGAAGGATGGACAACCACTTTAGGAATCTTTTCCATTTTTTTTTACAAATATGGAGGGAGATGCCTTATGGACCTTTGCATAGGAGGAGATCAGTGAATGGAAGGCTGAAGGTATGAAGAGGAAGAATCTGGGGGGGGATCCCCACGCTCATAAGGATCCATGAACGACCCACCCAGAGCCACACAAAGCTGAATAATTTAGGAGTTATTATAAGTTAAGTTTTAGGGAATTTAAACAAATTATTCCATGCACCTCCTAGGAGATGGAATGAAATGAAATGTATGTTTTAATGTGGATTTTACCAAGGGAAAAGGTAGACATATGACATGATACACAAATTACCTAGGCAAATTAATGAAATGTGGTGAAATTTAAAGTTGAAGTGGATTTCATCAAGGAAAAAAGTTGAAGTGGATTTTTTCACTACTTACAACTAATATAAAATTATAGTTAAGAAGTAGATAATTGAGACAAAGATTCTTCTTCGGTAGTCTCAAATTGGTTGGTTCCGGTTCCATCTGGGTATCCCTACTCATACTTTCACCCTCCTCCCCAAGATGGTGCACTGATAACACTTGGGTTCCTACCTTGGATATGATTCTAGAAGCATCTTCTTTTATAAATTGGGATAGTCCTACCCCTGGAGAAGAAAAGTGGTGTGGAAGGAATAATAGTTCAATTTTGCTTGTCGTCTGCTGCTATGCAAATATTTGAAGCATAAATTTGTCAAGACATCAAGAATGATTCTCCCTTTTCACCTTCCTCACTGTAAAGTGATCGATAACGCTCTTCCATTTCTACCTTCCTCATTGTAGAAATACAATAGTTGATATCAACATAGTAAGCTGATTTTACTGAAATAAACACACAAGCATCAATACTAATATTATATTAGGATGCATACATGTCAAACCTTATTTAAAGAGATATTTCAAGACTAATTTTATGTTGTTGGCAACGATCAAACTCAAGCTTTCATGGTGAATTTTAGAGAAGGACATTAAACAATTTCCCATCTAAATAATTTAAAATTGTGTGTAAATTATAAATCTAAATAAATGTAAATAATAATCAGAAGATATTAATAGGGCTTGAAACTTTCCCTATCCCTGGTATTAGAATTTTAATACCTATCATGAGCATCAAGAACTAAAATTTTTACCAGACTAATAATAATCAAAGTCCAAGTATGACTCTATACGCTTCGGGGAATGAGTAATCAATGATGACAAGGAATTACTTACTATTGATAGAGGAAACAATACAAGAATTGGACTTCCTAAGCTAACCATGCATAATGAGAAATGAATCTTTCAAAAAGATTGCCTCATTCATTAATATTACAAGTTCTTCATAAGGCATTCAATAAAACAACGATAAGCCATTTTTTTTCTCAAAATGAAGCTTTTTGTTGCACCTATCCGATTCTCAGTACATCATAACCTTCTTTTCCGACCATTCCCATTGTAGAACCTTCAAATTCATCGATATATAATATATTCTCTTAAAAAATGAGAATGAGAACAACTCTAAATGCTTCGAATTCGTGTTCTTCAACCAAAGAGGGGATAAATTTTAGAAAATCAAACAGTGATCCATTGATCTGATAAAAAAGAAAGGTACTTCAGACAAAATGTTTGAAGGAGTGAATTTTTTGGCCTATAAATGAGGTGTTGTAATAAATTTAATCACCGAAAAAAATTGCAGAACCATAGCATGATATAAAGAAGCTAATATTCTTCGATCGTTGAAAATTTAGCCTAGGTTTTGTTCATCATTGATCAATGTTAGCACATACATATATATTAATATTTAATGAGCAAGTGGAAGGACCACAAAAATAATTTGGATTCTATTTCAAACTAAAGAAGGAAGTGTATATGAATGTGCCATGTTATTAGTGAAATAGGTTAGTTAATGGGACAATTAGAATTATAGTATAAAATATGGGTAATTGTATTTTGTTGATGGGTTTGATCATCAATCAACAAGTTCATGTATTTAATATATTTTATATTTATCAAAGATATTTAAATTGTAACCTATCAACCATTATGTTAATTGGAGGTATCATTTTTTTCTGGTTATTTTTATTGGCCTAAGGATTGTGGTATAGTGGAGCTTATATGTTTTTGTGGGCTACATTTCTCAATCAATGTGGAATTAATTTTTTGTATAGAGAGGTATTTATGTCATAGAAATAATTCCATTATGCATATATTTTAGTCATATCTCACTTAGTAATGGGTATTTTTCTAGGAAGGCATGTGAAAGGGGTACTGTGGAGTACTTCCAATGAGAATTGTTTTTTCGCATAGAGGGGGACGATAAAATTGATCAAAAAGGATATTACACCACAACTAATCAACCGCTATGTTAGTCATGATGTATAATGAAAAATAGTGTGTATCCAATGACATAAATTGCATCACGGGTTTAAAAATGGTCATTGACTTTATGATAACCCTTCAGAGTTCTCTTTTTTTATAGAGGTCGTATTTAGTTATTGTTTTTACCTCAATTTCAAAAAGTGATGCTTTCAATATCGTCCTTTTTTGGGGGTTAAAAATACAAAATTTTGCAACCATAACCTTAAAAGCCCATAATGTTGTTAACAAAAACCTTAAGACCAACCAACAAATCGAAAAGTGGTGCTACTAGAGGCCCTTTTTTTTAAATTCAGGATTAAAAGTACAACTTTTTGAAACCATAGACTTAACAAATAATATCGTTGTAACCAAAATCTTAAATTCAACCACTAAATCAAAAAGTGGTACTACTTGTTAATACACAGTCTCACACCCAAAGTGAAAAGTCCTAATGCCTAGATGGAGACATGTGAAACTAGGAGGATGACCATTGCCACCTCACCATCACTTTGCACTTTAGAAAAAGGGTAGACCTAAGTCAAGGGGGGATTCTCTTTGGTTGCTAGGTTCATATTGTATGGTATAGAGTGGGAGTAAAGGGAACCTAACAACATGAATGGATGGATTCCATGGAAAGTATTAAAAATGATGGACTTGGAAACGATAAATGAAAGGGAAGTTTCAGTGCCTAGTTTCTTTGACTATGGAGGTCATGGATGTAATATAAGTAGCTTATCCACCTAATGGTTAAGAAATATAGATAGACAGTGAAACATTCTCTATATCTTCTCCTAATTTGGCAAACAATAGATCACAAAAGTAAATGGGTAGGAACTCACAATAGAATCTTTACTACCAAGTCAATTCATAAAGGTGAGTCAAGCTTCACTCAAAAGATGTTTAGGATTTAGACTCCTTCCCTCCAAGGCTAGGTGCAAGATATTCACTCACAAAGGAGATTTATAGCTTTAATTCCTCTCCTTAGAAACAATGTGCTCCTACAAATTGACTTTGACAATCAACCTTGTAATCAAAAGCAACCAATTGCATACTAGAATATGTACCACACATATAAGATTATACAAACATAAATTACAATCTTAACACAAAAAGGTTATCTTCATTCCAAAAGATTGTAGCTAGGCATGCTCACAAGTTCTCTCATTGTTCCTCTATTCCAATCCAAGTTACAAATGGAGAGAGAAAATCCTTATATATATTTGAGCTCTAAATCCTCTTCAACAAAATATTATTTCCTAATGAGCTTTTCCAAGGAGAAATACTAAAATATTTTCAACACCTACCTAAGTGGGAGAATTAGATCAAGAGCCCATATAAAACTGATTGGATACAATTTTCTAGATGATTCTAGTGCCACATGCCACCTTCTTCCACCCTCATCTTCATGCAAAGGCAAAATTTGGATGCCATTTTTCCTCCTCATGTATAAGGCGCTCTCCAAGAGATAATTACCTCAATAAAATAATATAATTGCCAAGTCAAATGAAGTTGAGCACTTTATCAAATGTTTGCATGGAATCCAAGTGTACAAGCCTCTTCATCAAGGCACTCTCAAGCAAATACAAAATTCCAAACAATCATATTGCTTGGTCAAATGAGTAGGGAAAATTTTAGTGGTTTTCCATATGTAAAGCTCCAAGGAGAGGGCATTTTTTTAGTTATGCATGAAAATGCCAAGCATCTTCACTCTAGTAACTCCTCTAGAAGCTTTTATATCCATAAAACCAATAAAATATCTTCTCTAACAAGTGTTTCCTTGGTACTTGTGCCTTATGGACCACTTTGACTAGAATAAAACAAATAGAATTGTAATTTGTGTTTGTATATAAATCTTCACAATGCATGATTTTTCCCTAGTAAAGAGAGAATGTGTGTGCCCTCGAAAAGTGTGCATCTTTGACAAGTCAAACCATTAAGAAGCCAAGAAGGAAATGTACCTTTGTAATTTGTGCAATGGGTCCAAGTCAAGTTACTTCACATGTGTGTAAAGGTGTGAACAAGGGTAAGTAGGTTCTCTTAGTGGGGCACACCACTCAATGGCCTAGGGAAGTGTGTGATGGGGTTGAAATAATGACATGAAAGGATAAATACTAGGGTGCATGCATAATATCTCCTAGTCAAACATGAAGACCAAATAATTCCTCAAAACAAGTGACATGGTAAAGTTTAGATGTGTGAACAAGGATATTTTGAGGATAGGTAGAATTGGATTTTGTATGTGTTTCCTCAACATGTGTGCTAGAGGGGGAAGTACTAACTTAAGTTGTGTATCTCATGGACAAAACGTTACATTCCCTAGTGAATAATTGGGAATAAAACTTAGGGAATTTAAACTCATGGACAATTATAACATTTAAACATTAATAGACTAGTATTTTGGCATTTATACAGGTTTTAGGATTTTAAATTTTAATTAAAATATCCCAAACCAATTAGGTGTGTTCACAATGGAAAAAGTGAAATTATAAGAATTGAGGACTTATTGTAAGTTAAGATTTAGGGAATTTAAACAAATTATGCCATGCACCTCCTAGGAGATGGAATGAAATGAAATGTAGATGTTAATGTGGATTTTACCAAGGAAAAAGGTAGAAATATGACATGATACACAAATTACCCAGGGAAAAATAATGAAATGTGGTGAAGTGTAAAGGTGAAGTGGATTTCACCAAGGAAAAAAATTGATACTAAGTTGTGACAAACAAATTACCTAGGTTAACTTCTTGGGACCACAAATTTCACATACAAACTTTGTTTGAGGCATTTCTTGGATTGTTACAAAGCTTATTCGAGGCTCCATGTGTTTGGTTGTCATAGAAAACATAGATTCTTATCCATATCAATTTCCAAAAACACTTGGGAAGTGACTAAAAAATGGGTCGAAAGTTTATGACATGTATAAATGTGTTATAATTTTCAAGGTGTAGGACCATTTCTAAGTCGGTAAAAGATGTTGATGGACACCTATATCCACTTGGATATGTGATACTCCTTTAGGAAGAGTTGGTATCCATTGTATTAAATTCCTCTATTAGATGGGGAAAATTTTGTTGAATCAGGCTCCTGGTGAACCACTAGCCCTAGTGAAGAAGATGCCCTACCTTAAGTTACAATCTGATAGAGTTGTATGTTCAATTGATAGGTTCCCTTCGTCTTGGTATCTATGATCTAGGGACTTAGTGGTTGATGAATGCATTGTAATGGTAGCAATTGTTTCCATCTATTGTGGAGGTCGATGCAAAAGTCGAGATGGAGGAAGATGCCATGGGATGCAGAGTAATAAAGAAGTAATGCAAGAAATTGGGAATGCACACTCAATCACTTCAATATTTTTGGCTGGTTGTTGAGATCACAAGTGCAAAGTGGCTACTATTTGCTTCCAAGTTACCACTAAGTCTCAATATTTACTAATCGAGCTAAACAAAACTACAATGCAATGATATTATATTCATTTATAGTTGATTATTTATAGACCCAAACATACTACCCTAATTTATTATTGTTTAATTATTAGATTAAATTGAATTAAAAACCAATAAGAATATTAGTGAGTAACAAAACGGAAGCTAAAAGTGTGTGGTAGTTACTTCATTAGTGCATGCATTCCATTTCTTGGTTTAGCCTTCAACCACATATTATGTACCATGACCCCACATCACTCATTTAGACTATTTGTATGAAAGAAAATTCCATTTTGATAAATAGAGATGACTCATTTTCATGCAGGAGCATCGCCCACGTCAAGCAAGCCAGCGCGGAAGGCAATGAACAGCTGGACAAGCCAGCCGAAATCTTTTTGAATTTTCATTGAAGTTGATGCGCCAAATATAAATGAGATCATTTAATGAAGGAGCGCCTTTGTATATGTAATTAGACCTTGAGCATCCCGCTCTCGTCTGAAGTAGATAGGAGGCATTTATAGTAGTTAATGCAGGTAGATAGAATTTAATTCTCAGATTAGACAGTTTTAGAGCGCAGGAGGGAAAACAGATATAGACACCCTCATTGTACATTGTAACATAGATTGGAGCAAGAGAAAGCAGAGAGATGTAGAAGAACACCCATGTACAGATCTTGAACTAATAGAAGGAATTGATTCAAATCCATGGTTTTTTTGTTTGTTCTCTGTGTATTGATGTTAAATGACATGCTCATGAACGTTTGTTTTCCTGTTATGCAATTGTTTGTTGCTGAGTATATTATTTTCATGTGTTGAGATTGAAGTCTCAATGAAGAGGGAATGAGTTTCAACTGTTTCTCTATCTGAGCAAAGATTCCTGCAAGGAGTGCAGTCGAAGTGTCTGCAAGGAGTGCATTGACAGAAGGCTCAGATAGTCTAGCTTTTGTTCTCGTTCACCCAGAAGTGAGATTGGGTTATAGAAGCCATGTAGGGAGTGCATAGGCAAGAGGAAGTCTCAGTCGTGAATCTGAGCTAAGAGTTGGAGGACTGCTGCTGCAGGCGTGCGCAGAGTCAAAGGAAGCTCGAACATTTGAAGTGTTCGCAGGTTGCCGCAAGGAGTGTGTGCAAGGGCTCTCAGTTATAGGGGCCTGAGAAGCTGTGGGAAAGCTCAGGAGGAGTAAAGCCTTTAAATCTGTTGAAGGGCTGGACAAGAGGGTTCGTATCAAGGAGCAATTAGAATCGGCGTCGCAAGTTTGCAGCGTAAGCGGAGAAGTTTGGGGAGGGACCCTTGGTTTCTTCATGAATAGCCGAAAGGAAGAAGTTGACGGTCAAGATCTTGTGGAGAGGATTCGTGAAATCCCTCCAGCCGCCAGATCTTCCAGAGTAGTGAGGATGTTACAGCTACATATGGAGTTCGAGCTCAAAGGATCGTGAGCCGTAAGATCAGCACTAGGTTTCCCGTCAACCATCTGATTAGGTAAGAGTTGCACGGGGGTTAAGTCCTAGTGAGCAGAAGATAAGGTCTCGGAGAGGCATCAGGATATTGAAGTATCAGGGTTTCAGAAGTCAAGAAATTCGAGACCTTTCGAGTCTCGAAATACTGGGGAAATCCTAGCCGTGGATCTTGAGAAGGACACGCGTTAGGAATCTGGAGAGAGTCGGGGTTCGGTACTTTGGGGTTCCTAGAGACAAAGAGAACGTTGTATCAAGAACCACGAAATCGTGAAACACAATTTCCCGGCTAGTTACAAGAGTTGGCGAGGAGGACAGGTGTCACCCCACATCAGGGTTCGGAACTTCGAAAGTTCTGTGAACCATTGCATTTGAAATCGCGAATCTCCGAAACGCGATTTCCCGATCGTCAAGGGAGTGTGGGCCACAGGCATTAGCGAAGAGGACAGATGGTGCACCGTATCGGGGTTCGGGGAAAGGTAAGCCCCATAACTCATTGCATTTGGATTTGAAAACTCTGAAATGCCGATGGAGTATGAGTATTGAACGGTTGACCCGTGTGTGGATTGGAGTATCGGTGTATCAGGAATCAGGGGTCAGTGGAGCGATTTATTTGGAACATCGCAAGCACCGAAATCCTGACAGGAGAAATCCCGATAGGAGCGGGAAAGGTTTGGCATTGACCCACATCGATTTTCGGGGAATCGTGAGACACAAAGTGTGCGACCATGGGACTCGTGAAATCAAGAAGTCCGATTTCCTGATAGGAACAAAAGGAGGTCTCGAGAGAAGGTATCTGTGGGTGAAGATTTCTCGATAGGGAAATAGAAGAACCTTTGAGTTCTTCGGGCCGAGAAAGGAGGGAAGGTCCTGTGAGCAGACGTGCCTGGAGGGCGCGCCTGCGTCAAGTGGTATCAGAGCAACAGAAAGATTCTTTTCTTTCTGTAGAAGAGAAGAAGAAAATTCCCCATGTCGCCAAGAAGAAGAGATAGACAATCACCTGATCCGGAAGAGGAAAGGGAAGTGTCCAGAGGAAGGGGTCGGCAAGTGAAAAATCTAGAAGTAGAAAGAGATCTACATAACATGCGCGCCAGAATTGTGGAGATGGAGACAAGACAGAGGCGTACAGTTGATATAGGAGATATCAGTGATTTTGAAAGTGAATTTGAAGCTGAGCGTGAAGAAAAAGTTGGAGCCGAGGATGCAGCAAATGAACGATTAATCAAAGCTATTGCAAGGATGGGTGCAAAGGCGAAGATGGGCATTCCATCTTATGAGGGGAATCTGGATGCAGAGGAGCTTCTAGACTACATTAGAGCTCTTGACACATATTTCGACTATGAAGATGTCGAAGAGGACAAGAAAGTCAGACATGCTGTCACGAGATTAAAGGGACACGCAGCATTGTGGTGGGACGAGCTACAAGCAGAAAGACGCTGCAAGGGCAAGCAGAAAATTAAAAGTTGGGACAGGATGATCGCAAAGATGAAGGCGAAGTTCATCCCGAGAGATTATCAAATTACTCTGTTTCGGAGAATGCAGAACCTAAGACAGAAAATGATGACAGTGAAAGAATACATGGAGGAATTCTATTGACTGAACATCAGAGCAGGTCATCGGGAGAGCGATGATGAAAAGGTATCCAGATATATGAATGGCCTAAGATATGATATCCAGGACGAGATGAGTATGGAAACTATCCGAACGGTGGAGGATGCGCATCAAATGGATTTGAAAGTTGAAGAGAAGCTGAGCCATAAGCAAGGTCAGAGAGGCCGAGGCAGGAGTCAGCCCAGGGGTAAATTGGTTGCCCAGGAAAGATACCAGAAGCCCAAGGACGACTGGAAGAAACCTCAAACTCGAACTGAGAGAGGTGGAAGTTCACAGCGAGGGCAATATGATAAGCATAGAGGACAACATACAGAGCAGAGAGGAGGGTATGCTGAAAACAATATGTTTCCTTGTACAAAAGGTAGAGGAAGAGGCAGAGGAGGAGTAATCACATGCTTCACATGTGGAAAGAATGGGCACAATTCTTACGAGTGTCCTGATAAAAAGAAGGATGGAGGAGAAGCTCACATCGCCAAGGCACAGAGGTGAGATGTTGAGGCATAAGACGTAGAAGGCAGAAGATCGCTTATGATGCGTAAAGTTATCTTAACACCCGAGAAGGAGGTGGAGAGCTTAGCTCAAAGAAAAAGACTTTTCAAAACTGCTTGAAAGACCAAGGACAAGGTATGCAAGGTCATCGTAGACAGTGGTAGCACAGATAATCTTGTATGTATAGAGATGGTAGAGAAGCTAGATCTGGAGACGATTGATCATCCGAGCCCATACAAAGTTTCATGGCTACAAGAAGGACATTAGGTAAATGTCACTAAATAGTGTTTAGTTGAATTCAAAATAGAGGGTATAATGATAAAATACTCTGTGATGTTATTCCTATGGATGTTTGTCATTTATTGTTGGGGAAACCATGGAAATATGACAGAAATGTAATTCATGATGGGAAGATGAATACATATACTTTAGAGAAGAATGGGAGGACACACATGTTGTTTCCAATTAAAGATAAGGAGGTAAAACCAGAAGCAAGAAATACTGTACTTCTCATGAGTGGGAAAGAACTTCTTACGGAGGTGAAGAAGAAAGAAGAGCCGCAATTTATTGTGGTCAGGAAACTGAGGATTGTTTTGGCTAGCACAAGGGTAGATGATATACCAGAAGAAATTCAGGAACTGCTGGAAGAGTTCGTTGATATAGTAGTGGAAGAACTACCTCGTTTGTTGCCACTGATGAGGAGTGTGAGTCATCATATCGACCTCATACCAGGAGCCAGTGTGCCGAACAAAGCTGCATACAGACTGACGCCGCAAGAGAATGAAGAAGTTAAAAGGCAAGTCCAAGAGTTGTTGGACAAAGGTTTGGTCAGGGAGAGCTTGAGGTCGTGTGCTGTTCCAATAGTACTCAGTCCAAAGAAAGACAGAGGCTAGAGGATGTGCACTGATTCAAGGGCCATTAACAAGATAACTATCAGATACAAGTTTCCATTACCGAGGATGGATGATTTAATGGATTGCTTGAGAGGAGAAAAATATTTTTCAAAGATTGATTTGAAAAGCGGATATCACCAGATTTGCATGAGGGAAGGTGATGAATGGAAGACAACGATCAAAACAAACGAAGGACTATATGAATGGCTAGTCATGCCATTTGGCTTGACGAATGCGCCAAGTACTTTTATGAGGTTAATGAATGAATTCCTGAGGGAATTCATCGGAAAGTTTTTCATCGTGTATTTGGATGACATACTGATTTTCAGTAAATCAGTGGATGAACACTTGAAGCATTTGGCTATTGTGATGAGGAAGCTATAGTAGGATAATTTGTTGATTAACATGAAGAAATCTTCGTTTATGAAGACATAACTCACTTACTTGGGATTTGTTATTTCTGCAGATGAATTGAGAATGGATCCGGATAAGGTGGAGGTAATTAAGAATTGGCCATCACTGAGAAATATATTTGAGGTGAGAAGTTTTCACGGGTTAGCTAGTTTCTACCGAAAATTCATCAGGAATTTCAGTGGAATTAGTGCAGTGATGATGGATACAGTAAATAAAAGACACAAATATTTTCATTGGACTAAAGAGGCAGAGAAGAGTTTCAATTTGTTGAAATGAAGGATTACGGAACAACCGGTTCTGGTGTTGCTGGATTTTCAAAAGACGTTACAGGTGAAATGTGATGCAAGAGGATTTGCAATAGGAGCGATCTTGAGTCAAGATGACAGGCTGATTGCATATTTTAGCGAGAAGTTGAATGAG
The DNA here is from genome assembly GCA_010110895.2 of Picea sitchensis. Taxonomy (NCBI): domain Eukaryota; kingdom Viridiplantae; phylum Streptophyta; class Pinopsida; order Pinales; family Pinaceae; genus Picea; species Picea sitchensis. The sequence continues at coordinate 144,726 of SNQJ01S0000125.1, forward strand.
GCGAAGGTGAAATACTCCACATATGATAAGGAATTCTATGCCATCATACATGCATTGAAGAAGTGGAGGCACTATTTGATTCCAAAAGAATTTGTTTTGTATAGTGATAACCATGCATTGGAGTTTGTGACTCAACAGGAAAAGTTGAATCAGAGGCATGTTAAGTGGGTTGAATACATGCAGAATTTTACATTTGTAATTAAACATATTTCTGGTACTGTTAACAAAGTTGTTGATGATTTGAGAAGGAAGTGTTTGCTGTTGCAGGAATTCAAAGTCAAGACATTAGGTTTTGATGATCTCAGAGACATGTACGCAAACGACCCAGATTTTAAGGAGGCGTATGAAGCAGCTGAGAATCCAGTTCTCAGAGATAGAAGCCAGTGGGTCGAGTACATGATCCAGGAAGGATTGTTGTTCAGGGGCAATCAACTGTGTATTCCAAATTGCTCCATGAGGGAGAATCTGCTGAAGGAGAAACACAGTGGAGGATTGGCCGAACATTTCGGTCATGATAAAACATTCGCAAAACTGAGCGAATCATACTTTTGGCCAGGGATGAAATCAGAGGTCAAGATATTTGTAGATAGATGCATAATTTTCTAGCATTCGAAGGGAAGAAAGCAGAATGTAGGGTTTTATCAACCCTTTCCCATACCCGAGAGGCTGTGGGATGAAATTAGCATGGATTTCGTATTGGGATTGCCAAGGATGCAAAGAGGATTTGATTCAATCTTTGTGGTAGTATATAGGTTTTCCAAGATGGCACATTTTATCCCATGTTAGAAAACCAGTGACGCGACTCATATCACGAACCTATTTTTCAAAGAAGTCATTCGACTTCACGGCTTACCCAAAAGCATAGTTTCGGACAGAGATACAAAATTCGTGGGACATTTCCAGAGGACATTGTGGAAGAAGCTGGGAACTAAATTGATGTTTAGTTCGGCTTATCATCCTCAAATGGATGGACAGACGGAAGTGGTGAACAAAATTCTGGGAGACTTGCTGAGAAGCTTGGTGGCAGAGCACCATAGCCAGTGGGACAACATATTACCATAGGCAGAATTTGCTTATAATGACTCAGTGAACAGGAGCACAGGGCAAAGTCCATTTTAGATTGTATATGGCATGCAGCCGAGAGAAGTTTCTTAATTAAGAGATTCAGAACAGACTGCAACTAGGAGTGCTAATGCAGAAGAGTTTGCGGAGGCAATGAAGGAACTTCACATCCAGGTGAAGCAGCGACTGCTAGATTCAAGTCACGAATATAAGCGCAGAACCGATCAGCGGAGGAGACAACTTCAGTTCGAGGTTAGTGAGTCAGTTCTAGCACATTTGAGGAAAGAGAGGTTCCCGAGAGGAACATACAATAATTTGAAAATGAAGAAAATCGAGCCATGCAAGGTCTTGAAGAAAATTGGGGAAAACGCTTATGAGATTGAATTACCCGATGGGATCGGAATCTCTCCGATATTAAATGTTTCAGATTTATATCCATATAAAGTCGATGAAGCAGGAGAAGAAAGTGATGAGTAGCCATAGGTTCAGTGGCAGAAGTAGATTCCAGTTGCAGAACAACTGCATATGGAGTGTATACTGGACAAGAAAGTGAGCAAGAGGACCAGGTGAAAGAAATACTTTCAGTATCTAGTCAAGTGGAAGAACCATCCAGTGGAAGATGCCAGCTGGGAGACCGAAGTAGAGATACAGAAGCATGGATATACCATGCGTGAGCTCATGGATAGGAGACCATGAAGGTTTTCAAGAGAGGGAGTATGATGCAGGAGCATCGCCCACGTCAAGCAAGCTAGCGCGGAAGGCAATGAACAGCTGGACAAGCCAGCTGAAATCTTTTTGAATTTTCATTGAAGTTGATGCGCCAAATATAAATGAGATCATTTAATGAAGGAGAGCCTTTGTATATGTAATCATACCTTGAGCGTCCCGCTCTCGTCTGAAGTAGATAGGAGGCATTTATAGTAGTTAATGCAGGTAGATAGACTTTAATTCTCAAATTAGACAGTTTTAGAGCGCGGGAGGGAAAACGGATATAGACACCCTCATTGTACATTGTAACATAGACTGAAGCAAGAGAAAACAGAGAGATGTAGAAGAACACCCATGTACAGATCTTGAATTAATAGAAGGAATTGATTCAAATCCATGGTTTTGGTGTTTGTTCTCTATGTATTGATGTTAAATGACATGCTCATGAATGTTTGTTTTCCTGTTATGAAATTGTTTGTTGCTGAGTATATGATTTTCATGTGTTGAGATTGAAGTATGAATGAAGAGGGAATGAGTTTCAACTGTTTCTTTATCTGAGCAAATATTCTTGCAAGGAGTGCAGTCGAAGTGTCCGCAAGGAGTGCGTTGACAGAAGGCTCATATAGTCTAGCTTTTGTTTTCATTCACCCATAAGTGAGATTGGGTTATAGAAGCCGTGCAGGGAGTGCATAGGCAAGAGGAAGTCTCAGTCATAAATTTGAGCTAAGAGTTGGAGGACTACTGTTGCAGGCATGCATAGAGTCAAAGGAAGCTCGAACATTTGAAGTGTTCGTAGGTTGCCGCAAGGAGTGCGTGCAAGGGATCTCATTTATAGGGGCCTGAGAAGCTGTGGGAAAGCTTAGGAGGAGTAAAGCCTTTAAATATGTTGAAGGGCTGCACAGGAGGGTTCGTATCAAGGAGCAATTAGAACCGGCGTCGCAAGTTTGCAGCGTAAGCAGAGAAGTTCGGGGAGGGACCCTTGGTTTCTTCATGAATCGCCGAAAGGAAGAAGTTGACGATCAAGATCTTGTAGAGAGGATTCGTGAAATCTCGCCAGCCGCAAGATCTGCCAGAGTAGTGAGGAGGTTACGGCTACATCTGGAGTTCGATCTCAAAGGAGCGTGAGCCGTAAGATCAGCACTGGGTTGCCCGTCAACTATCTGATTAGGTAAGAGTTGCACGGGGGTCAATTCCTAGTGAGCAGAAGAGAAGGTCCCGGAGAGGCATCGGGATATTGAAGTATCGGGGTTTCAGAAGTCAAGAAATTCGAGACCTTTCGAGTCTTGAAATACTGGGGAAATCCTAGCCGTGGATCTCGGGCAGGACACGCGTCAGGAATCCGGAGAGAGTCGGGGTTCGGCACTTCGAGGTTCCTAGAGACAAAGAGAATGTTGTATCAAGAACTGCGAAATCGTGAAACGCAATTTCCCAGCTAGTTACAAGAGTTGGCGAGGAGGACAGGTGTCACCCCACATTGGGGTTCAAAACTTTGAAAGTTCTGTGAACCATTTCATTTGAAATCGCGAATCTCTGAAACGCGATTTCCTGATTTTCAAGGGAGTGTGGGCCACAGGCATTAGCGAGGAGGACAGGTGGCGCATCGTATCGGGGTTCGGGGAAAGGTAAGTCCCAGAACTCATTGCATTTGGATTCACGAACTCGTGAACTCTGAAATGCTGATGGAGTACAAGTATTGAATGGTTGACCCGTTTGTGGATTGGAGTATCGGTGTATCGGGAATCCGGGGTCAGTGGAGCAAGTTATTTGGAACATCACAAGCACCGAAATCTCGACAGGAGAAATCCCGATAGGAGCAGGAAAGGTTTGGCATTGACCCACATCAGTTTTTGGGGAATCGTGAGACACAAAGTGCGCGACCACAGGACTTGCGAAATCGAGAAGTCGGATTTCCCGATAGGAACAAAAGGAGGTCTTGAGAGAAGGTATCTGTGGGTGAAGATTTCCTGATAGGGAAATAGAAGAACCTTTGAGTTCTTCGGGCTGAGAAAGGAGGGAAGGTCCTGTGAGTGGACATGCCTGGAGGGCATGCATGCATCACCTTTTCTTTTGTTTTTACTCATTTGATCCCTACTTTCCACCGATCACAGATTATCATGTTATGCACCATCCAAATCATGTGTTATGGATCCTTTTTATAAAGGAAGATTATTTTCCTTTAAAAAAATATTTTTATGCAGAAGACATGTACATAAGAAGATATTTTATTTGAAACTTGTCAACAACCCAAAACCTGTCAATCAATACCACCTTGTATCCATCTGTCACCCAGTGTCATGTAAAATAATCATTTCTTTCTTGCGGACCTTCTTCCACCATGACCAATCAACCAACTTGTTTCTTTAAATAATATTTTAAAGAATGAGAGATATTGCCACAAAGATATTACCAAGAACTAAATCTATCAGTCTGACATCAATTAACTCTGAATATGACATTAATTAACTCCTTGCTTTGTTCTTGGAGCTCACCGTCTCTGCATCACCATTGCTACACTGCCTTCCCATCACCTTCTACATCGCCTTCCCATCACCTTCTACACCACATTCTTCAACTGCAACACTTCAACCATGGCTTGGTCCAATATAAAATTCACTATAGACAAACAATATTATATATGATCATTCTGGTAATATCTCCGTAGTGCCTTGTCCAATTTCATCCAATTTCACACCATCTGGTTCAAGTCCTCCTAGTTCTTTCCTTCAAGGTTAACTTCACTGTCTCTAGAAGGGGCAACAACCTACATAGAAAATTGATTGGAAGTGGACATAATTCATGTAAGTCCTTCAATATAAATACTTGATCCATTTTAAGTAAGCATTTAGAAGAATAAAAAATGACACCCAACTACACACTCAAGGCTTGATCACATGACCAACCATCATCTATTATCAAACAAAAGGCCAACTATAATTAGCTGATGGACTCCAATTTATGGTAGGGATGCAAGAACACATAATCCATATGCCAAACATTCAGACTCTAGAATTTCACAGTTGTGGTGGTGTGGTTGAACATAAATAGTTTGGAATCTCCCTCGAGTGTGTGTATTGGATATACCCTTGATGTTATGCACCACCTCCCACCTTACTTTCTTCGTGACCTGATTCATCCCCAAGCTATCCAATGTTAGAAAAAAATTTAAAATATTAAAAGGATGTTTTATAGCCATCACCCCACCTTGATCTAGATTCAATGCCCACATGTGTAGATTGGGATCTAGATCCACCAAAAGAAAAGTCATTTTTTCACCACTTACAACTAATCTAAAATTATAGTTAAGAAGTAGATAATTGAGACATAGATTCTATTTCAGTAGTCTCAAAGTGGTTGGTTCTGGTTCCATATGGGTATCCCTACTCATACTTTCACCCTCCTCCCCAAGATGGTGCACTAATAACACTTGGGTTCCTACCTTGGATCTAATTCTAGAAGCATCTTATTTTAGAAATTGGGATAGTCCTATCCCTGGAAAATAAAAGTGGTGTGAAAGGAGTAGTGGTTCACTTATGTTTGTCATCTGCTGCTATGCAAATATTTGAAGCAAAAATTCATCAAGACAACAAGAATGCTTCTCCCTTTTCACCTTCCTCACTGTAAAGCGATCGAGAACATTCTTCCTTTTCTACCTCCCTCGTTGTAGAAATACAATAGTTGATATCAACATAGTAAGATGATTTTACTGAAATAAACACACAAGCGTCAATACTAATATTATATTAGGATGCCTAAATGTAAAACTTTATTTAAAGAGAGATTTCAAGACTAATTTTACGCTGATGGAAATGATCAAATTCAAGCTTTCATGGTGATTTTTAGAGAAGGATATTAAACAATTTCCCATCTAAATAATTTAAAATTGCTTGTAAATTATAAATGTAAATAAATGTAAATAATAATCGGAAGATATTAATAGGGCTTGAAACTTACCCTATCCCTAGTGTTGGCGACGGAAGTCACTCCCGGATTGCTATCAGGAGCAGAGCCTGATGCCCATCAGTCTTGTGTCACGGTTTGTTTATATATGGTGTGACCAAATGGAAGCCAACTCAAAACGATATCATTCCAACTCCAAACTAGGCTAGGCATACATAAGCGAGTGAGGTCTTTATAAACTCCAGACAGTGAGTTGTAGTAAAGGGTGAGCAGACGGAGGATTATATAAGAGGGAAGCGAAAGTCTGTCATAAACAATAGGTTTCTAACAGACTGTGAGAGAAAACATTTCAAGGCAAGATCTTCTTACACCCAAATGCAGGAAACCAGCGAAGACAGTAATGCAACAACAAATCATTTGTCATAACACAACTGTACTAATTCATGCGAAACATTCGATCATGAACCCTCTGGTATTAGACGAAAACATAGATGGAAAAGGAAAATTGTCTGTCATATAACAAGATATCTCATATACAGATGCATATCTAACAAAACTAGAATGTCTGTTAAACTTTACAGCAGGGAGCTCTGCTCTACCATCGATGCCTTACAAAATGGCAAAAAGCCTACATATACTCTTTCTTTCCTTTCGCCTGGCAGAGGTGTCTCAGAGCTTTCAATGGATGGCGCCCCCTCAATCAGATCTGTCCTTTGTTCCCCTATCTTACGCCTCTTTAATTCAGCATGGCTCATGCCAGGGGGTAGCTGAGCCCTTTGAATGTTGACTTGGCATGTGCAGGTTCCTCTGGTGAGTTGAAGACTCGGCGTGGCATTCCTGAAGAGAACCGGTACAAGGGACCTTCCCGGGTAGACTTTCAGCCGAGATCTCCATACTCTGTAATAAATGAGTGATGTGAGTTCTGAGCCATCATTTCTTTTCTCCATTAATCTCCAGCTGGTATTAGGATTTAGCCCGCATTAAATCGATACTTGAGATCTCATCGTGTCTTCCTGCTTTCAGGATCGTTCTAAATCCCCTCTTTTGAGCCGAAGAGGTTCCTTGGTTTCCCTCAGGAATCACTGCTGCAACAACCCGATCCATAGGTCCTTTCCAATCCCTTCACGGCCTTCAACACCTAATTGTAGCCATCCTCTGCTCTATATCGGGGTTTGGGGTTTCGCAGTTCTTGCTGTCTAGAACTCCTTACCTCCCCAATCCCCGATTTGCGATGAGCTCTCCTGAGCTTAACTCCTGACGCATATGACCATGCCTCCACGATCGTGGCCCTACGCTCCTATAGGGCCTTTAGCTTCCAATTTCCCGATAAGCCCTCCTATGTCCTTAGCTCCTCCTAGTTAGACCATGGTCCAAGTGACCGCTACCACATGCCCTCAACCATACTCTCCGTCGGGGTTTCGTGGTTTGTGATGTCAACGAGCACGCATCCTCCGGGCTTGCGATTCCCCGAAACCCGATAGCTCATGGCCGTTGACCTATCAATGATCCGTTCCCCGCCGCAAAATCCTGCCACCTGTATTCCACTGGCTCTTGCAGTCCCACACGCTCACTAGCGGTTGTCGAGGTATCGCTTCTTGCGATCTCGCGACCCTGGACGCAAACCTTTGCAGCTCCAACTCACGACCCTCCGAGTTCACGACATGCCGATGCGCCTTCCAACACCTGTCTCCCACTACGGTCCTTAACTCCATCGGAAAATCGCATATCGGGATATCGCGTTCCCGTTGTCATGTGCGTGGGACTTTCAGTTTCCCGATCCCCAACTCTGCAGGATCTCTCGCCACGTGTCCCGCCAAGATCAACGGATAGGATCTCCATCGATATTTCGAGACTCGAAAGGTCTCAGTTCTCTTACCTTTTGAAACCCCGATGACTCTAATATCCTGATAACTTCCCCGAGACTTCTCCTCTGCACACTAGGGCTTAACCCCGACGCAACTTCTCGAGATCTAATGGCTAATGGGATTTCGTCGATCTCTTCTGTAAGACTCTGACCGTCGATTTGCTTTAAGGATGGTTCCCGTCTGCTGAAGACAAAACTTTGCCCGCTCGCTTGCTTTACTTGCTGCTACAAAATGGGATTCTCTCATGATATGCTCAGGTGCTTCCCGTACAAACTGCAGACCTGGGTACGCCTAATCCCGAGACAAGAAATATCTCTAACATTAGGCTCCATGGGGGATAGAGTCGTCCCTGCGATGCTCTAAGAACTCATTCCACAGCTTCAGTGCCTTGCTGTTGGGCTATGGAGTCATTTATTAAGCCGAAAACATAAAAAGAAAGTAAACACAGAAGTAAAAGACAATATTTACAAACCGAGGAGCCGTCTAAGGCTCAAATAAAACATTTTTTTAGAAAATGCCCATTCACTGGGCCGTTGAAAACCTCTTCACCCTCCAGATCCTGCAAGCCATAGGTGTTGTTGGAGAAAATTTTAGAGATTTTAAAGGGGCCGATCCAGAGGGCGTCGAATTTGTTGTGCTTACCTTTATCCTGTCTAGGTGCGTCCCACTTAAATACCAAGTCCCCGACCTCGAACTCCCTTTTCTTGACCTTTCTGTCAAAAGCCTGCTTGATCTTCTGCTGATGACTATAAGCCGCGTCTCTCACTTGTTCTTTGGTCTGCTGCACTTCCACTATCTGATGAATTCTTCTGATCATATGATCTGGTTCTCCCTCGTAGTCTTGAAAGAACTTTGCCACGGGTAAGGCGAGCTGAGTAGGGAAAACTGCCTCAGCTCCGTAGACCAATTGAAACAGCGAAGTGCCCAGAGACTTCTTCGTTGTGACACAATCGGCCCACAGAGAAAACTTCAATTTTGAATCCCAGGCTCTCTTGTTATCCTCTAATAGTCTTTTGATGATCTTTATCAGGATTTTGTTTGAGGATTCCGCTAAACCATTTCCCTGGGGATAGTAGGGGTTGGAGTGAATTAGCGAGATCTAGAACTGCTCGCATAACTTAATTAGAGGCTCAGATTTGAAATAAGTAGCATTATCGGTGACGATTCTACTGGGACAACCAAATTGGGCTATGATATCCTCTAGGAAGCTGATAATTACTTTGTGTGATGTGCTTTTGGTGGGGACAACTTCTATCCACTTGGTGAAATAATATGTTGCAGTCAGGATCCATCTGTGCTGACCACTTGAGGGAGGATGAATCTCTCCGATGAAGTCCAACCCCCACTACTGAAAAGGTGCCGAAGCTACTATGGGTTTCAATGGCAGCGATGTGAGCTATTGCTTTCCTGAGAAATTTTGACATTTGGTGAAAGCTTTGATCTCCCTGCAAACATCTGGGAATAAAGTGGGCCAGTAATACCCAGCTCGGAGTATCTTGTGAGTTGTGGTCTTCCAGAAATGATGGCCTCCGCAAAGGCTGCTATGAAAATCAAACGTAACCTTATGGGCCTCCTGCGGGCCCAGGCATCTCAGAAATACTCCTAGAGGGTCTTTCCAGTATAAGGTTTGATCCATGAGGCAATACCTGACTGCCTTGAGCTTTAGAGCCCTTGCTTCACTTTTTCCCATTCCATCAGGGGGCCTCAACTCCTGCAGAAAATATAGAATGTCATGATACCAGGCACATTCTACCAGTGATAAGGCATCTTGAAAATTCCTGTTGGATGACTCAGCTTGCCAATTGATGAAACTAATCCCTAAGGCTTTGCAATTGGATTTGGCTAGCAATTTGGCTAAACCCTGTCCCTTTATCAACTTGGTGGGCTTAATTTGTAGATCAAATTCTAGAATCTTGGCGATCCACTTACCTCTTTTCCCATCCATGTCGGGTTGTATAAGAATGTCCTTCACAGAGGTTGTGGGGACATATGCAATGATCTTTGAGTGCAAGACATAGACTCTGAAATCTTTGAGAGCTTTCACCAATGCATAAGCCTACTTTTCCATGATCTCATACCGGAGTTATGTGTCTCTTAATGCCCTACTGTAGAAGGCAATAGGTTTCTCTTTCCCTTGATCATTTTTCTGCAAAAAAACTGTCGCTACTGTATCACAGGAAGCAAAAGAAAATATCAGGAAATATTTGGAATAATCGGGGCTGATTAGCACGGGTGCCTCAGTCAACGCCTTATTTATTTGGAAAAAAGATTCCCCGGGTTCAGTGGTCCATTTTACTTCATTTCCCTTCCTGAGAATGGTTGTGATGTGTTTCACCAGCTCGGCAAAATTTGAGACGAATCTCCTCAAAAAATTAATCTTCCCCAAAAACGCCTAAACCTCTTTTTTAAATCTGGGGAGTGACAGGGTCTGAATTGCTTCTACCCTGCTAGGGTCAATCCTTACTCCCTCCACTGATACTATATGACCTAACAACTTCCCCTCCTTCATAGCAAACAAGGATTTCTTGGGGTTTAAGGATAATCCATACCTCCGACACTTCACGAAGACCTTTCTCAAGTGGCAGCAGTGCTCCTTGTCTGTCTTGGAGAAGACTGTGATATCATCCAAATAGATTACCACAAAATGGTCCTTCTCCCCTATGAACGCTATATCCATAGCTCGCTGAAATGTTGCTCCTGCATTCATCAATCCAAAAGGCATTTTGGCATACATGAATGTACCCCAAGGAGTGGTGAATCTTTCTTCTCCCTGTCCTCGAGCATGACCGATATCTGATTATAGCTAGAAAACCCATCGATCATGGATATCCCGGAGGCCCCAATTACCCTCTGCAATATATGTTCCATCTTAGGCAGGGGGTAATTGTCTTTATTTGAGCTTCTGTTGAGATTTCTGAAATCAACACAAAGTCTGATTTCTCCACTCTTCTTTCTTACTAGGACCAAATTGGCCACCCACTCAGAATATCTCAAGGGGACAATAATTTGGGCATCTAACAATTTCTTCACTTCTTTCTCCATGACAGGTAGCAACATGGGATTTATCTGTCTCAACTTCTGTCTGAATGGTTTAGCCTCTTCCTTTAGTGGGATCTTGTGCTCAATGATAGATGTGTCGTAGGTCTTGAGGTCTTCATACGTCCATGCAAACACATCAGCGAAATCCTTTAGTAGCTTAGTATATTCGGCCTTCTATTCCCTGGTCAAACTGCTTGACAATTTGATAAACCTGGGCTTCTCCTGTGAACCAATGTTGCATTCGGTTGTCTCAGTATCTTCATTTGAAATCCTTCCCTTTACTGGCACATCATTCCCGTCGAACAATCTTTCTAAAGGGACAAGTCCCCTCAGAATGTGATTACTGGGCAGCTGAATGATCTGATGATTAGCGATTTTATTTAAAAACTCCTCAGGACGAGGGTTGCCTTCCAAATCAGGATCTTGGTCAATATGCAATGCAAAAAATTCATCCACTGATTGGAGAAACCTTTCAAGTTCAGAATCATCCTCGAACACCTTCCAGTGCTTGACATTATCTGGCACTGAAGGCCTATATCTTATATCAACATCATTTTGTGTCCTAGGCGGTAGAGGAAATTTGAGCAAACTGGCTGAGACAGCTAAAGAATCGGCCAAAGTATTTTCTCCCCTCGGGATGAAAGAAATGTTAAAAGCCAAAAAGAAATTATCAATAGGTCCCATACTTCATTTTGATAATTCCTGAGCCGGGAATTATGGGCATGATAAGCATTCCTTATCTACTGAATAATCAACTCAGCATATCCGAATATTGTTATCTCTTCAATTCCGATTTCCTTTGCGGCCCTCATACCCAGAACAAGAGCTTCATATTCTTCCACGTTGTTAGTGACTTCGAATTCCAGCTTATATGATAGGGATGCAACTTCTTGACAGGGTGATATGAAAACCACTCCAGTGCCAGCTACTTCACTAGAAGAAGCTCCGTCAAAAAACATCTTCCACACAGAGGAGCTTTGGGGGGAAATCGGGTGATCAGGGCTGGGGTGTTTTTTGATTAGTAAAGAGCTTTCAGGGGCATCGGTAAGCTGTAGTAAGCTAGACCCCAAGTCAGTGTCAAGTGCAAAGATGGGGTGATTGGTCGGGTCTACTTCATCACTGACAACATAGGCCAGTTGGGCTTCTCTGTATAATCTCCTTTGTTCCCCTCCGAAGACCAGAATGGTAGCATATGTAAGATCCATATGCAGTGTCCCTCCAAGATTTTTGATCCACGATCTAGACAATAACATACCGAATTTGGGGGGAACGTCGGCTACCACAATATCCATGACCACACTTTTCATGGGCAACTGAAATAGGGAAACCACCAGGTATTTGATGACTCCTAAACACTGCACTCTCCTTGAATCGAAAGAATATAAATCATGATAAGTTCTTGTCACATCCAGTCCCAATTCTTCCATGACTACCTTGGGCATAAGGTTATGGGAGGCTCCTGAATCCATGAGGCAGTTATTCAGTACTTTATCATGTATGTTCAGGGATGTGTAGAAGGGGGGGGGGATGAGTCATCTCTGTCTTCTACCATGGGACCTAAGACAACAGCTATTTTTTCATCTTGAAGGTTTACTGAGTCACAGGGAGGCTGGGGACACTCGGATTGTAGCAGCTTGCACAGGGATCTTTTAAAATCTTCATTTTTTAATAGCTCTAAGAGGGGGAAGGGAATCCTGATTTTTTGAATTTCACGTTCGAAATTAAAGGATGGAATTGGCTTAGGAGCTTCCCTTACCTCGATGATGGGTTCTTTGGCTGTTGGCAAAGCACTCTGAGCTCTTTTATCTTTAGTAGCGGCTGTTGTAACTTTAGTAGGTCTTTCTGCTATGAGGGGCTGGTCTGGGCTGTCAAATTCTCCTTCTTTCCTTTTCGACCTGAGATTATATCTGTTAGAGGTGTGGCCGGCCCTTTCTCCTTTACCTAGCTCATGGATTTGAATGTTCATCAGGGATTTTTCATATGCAAAGTAAGTCAAATGGGGAAAAGGAGGAGCTTCCTCAACACTGTGAATTTCGGGGCCAAACTCGTCTATCTCCTCTCTTTCCTCATGATCAACTAAGTTGTTTTGGAGGGGGGTTTGAACCCTTTGATATTCTCTGTCCTTTCCCCTTTGTTCCCTCGGGAAAGTCTGAGGCATATTGTTAGCAGGCCGTCTGAAACCTCTATTATCAGTGTTCTGGGGATTTCTGTACATGGGCTTCCCTTCTAATTCCAACCTTTCTACCTTGGCAGCAAGTGATTTTAGTGTTCTAGCTGTCTCATCTGTCTGATGGGGCAGGGGAGAGGAACTGGATGAGGGAGATTTAGGCTTGCTCTTGGATGTAATTGTATCACCTGCATTCCTGAGTCGGTTGACAGCCAATATGTTAGATTCCACCTCCACGGCCGCATCCTGCATGAGGGCCAGCATAGCAACGCTTCTCTCCCTTAGCAGTAGGGAGAATTCAGGATCAAAGGCACTGGAGTAAATGATCTTTTCAGAAGCTTCGGAGGGTTTTATCTCAGCAGGGATTATGTTGTACATTTTATTAAATCTCTTGGAGAAGTCGGAGACAAACTCTCCTTCCTTTCTCTTCAACGACCCAAACTCTGTCATGTAATACATGAAATCCTTTTTATCTCCCCATTGTCTAAAAAAGGCATTGTCTAGTGCTTCGATCCCGTCAATAGATCTAGGAGGCAAGGCCTCAAACCACTTTCTAGCCTCTCCTTGGAGACTATGGACAAAGATCCTCATCCATACGTCTGCATGCATGATGACATTATCATCTGTGAAACTGTAAAAGGCTTCTAGGTGTTCTTCTGCAGTTATGTCCCCTTCTCCTGTAAACTTAGGCAGCTGCTTGAGGTAACCATCTGCCGGAAGAGCATTGAGGGGTTGAGGTAACACAAGGGGGGCATACCTAGTGGCTATAATAGCCTCCATTCTATTCATAGGGGGGTTAGCACCGGCCATAGGAATATTAGGTGGCGGAGAACTTGGAGGAGAAGGAGTTCGCGAAGGGGCTGCTGGAAATGAGTCTCGAAGTGGAGTGGGAAACAAAAGAGGATTCAAGGAGGAAGCTAACGAGCTTAAGTTAGCAGGTGCTCCTCCTTGTGTAGGAGTAGTAAATATAGGAGCGGAGAGATCTTCTATGGTCCCGGCCCAATGCCAAGGTACAGTTTCAGGGGAGATGGGAGTGACAAGGTCTCGTCCCTCCGGTACCATACCAGGAGAGGAAAACTCAACAGGAACACTCCCAAAATTTAGGAAACGAAAAACTGTAGAGACAGGCCTGTTAGGAAGCCGAGGAGAAGAAAATGGAGTTTCTACAGAAAGAAATAATGGATTACCTGGTTCAGTGGTAGAAGCTCCTTCTTCAGGGTCCTTTCCCTTTCTGAGCACCGCCTCCGGATCTGTTTCAGGCGTAGCTAGAGGCAGTAGTGGATGAGACCACGTATGTCTGCCTCTGAAAGCCACAATTAATAGAGCAGGTTCTCCCCAGTGGAGTCGTCACAGTGGAGTCGCCAGGTGCACAGTAGCAATCTCAATAGTTCTAATATCTGATGCACCTTCAGAATCAACTGATCGTTGTCGTTTTGCCCAGGGAAAATTTTCAATTTCGTCCCCGGCAACGGCACCAGAAATGTTGGCGACGGAAGTCACTCCCGGATTTCTATCAGGAGCAGAGCCCGATGCCCATCAGTCTTATGTCATGGTTTGTTTATAGATGGGGTGACCGAATGGAAGCCAACTCAAAACGATATCATTCCAACTCCAAACTAGGCTAGGCATACATAAGCGAGTGAGGTCTTTATAAACTCCAGATAGTGAGTTGTAGTAAAGGGTGAGCAGACAGAGGATTATATAAGAGGGAAGCAAAAGTCTGTCATAAACAGCATGTTTCTAACAGAGTGTGAGAGAAAACATCTGAAGGCAAGATCTTCTTACACCCAAATGTAGGAAACCAGTGAAGACAGTAATGTAGAAACAAATCATTTGTCATAACACAACTGTACTAATTCATGTGAAGCATTTGATCATGAACCCTCTGGTATTAGACGAAAACATAGATGGAAAAGAAAAATTGTCTGTCATATAACAAGATATCTCATATACAGATGCATATCTAACAAAACTAGAATGTCTATTAAACTTTACAGTAGGGAGCTCTGCTCTACCATCGATGCCTTACAAAATGGCAAAAAGCCTACATATACTCTTTCTTTCCTTTCGCCTGGCAGAGGTGTCTCGGAGCTTTCAATGGATGGCGCCCCCTCAATCAGATCTATCCTCTGTTCCCCTGTCATACACCTCTTTAATTCAGCATGGCTCACACCAGGGGGTAGCTGAGTCCTTTGAATGTTGACTTGGTGTGTGCAGGTTCCTCTGGTGAGTTGAAGACTCGGCGTGGCCTTCCTGAAGAGAACCAGTACAGGGGACCCTCCCGGGTAGACTTTCAGCCGAGATCTCCATACTCTACAATAAATGAGTGATGTGAGTTCTGAGCCATCATTTCTTTTCTCCATTAATCTCCAGCCAGTACTAGGATTTAGCCCGCATTAAATCGGTACCTGAGATCTCACCGTGTCTTCCTGCTTTCGGGATCGTTCTAAATCCCCTCTTTTGAGCCAAAGGGGTTCCTTGTTTTCCCTCGGGAATCACTGTTGCAACAACCTGATCCACAGGTCCTTTCCAATCCCTTCACGACCTTCAGCACCTGATTGTAGCCATCCCCGACTTTGTATCGGGCTTCGGGGTTTCGCGGTTCTTGCTATCTAGAACTCCTTACCTCCCCAATACCCAATTTACGATGAGCTCCTTTCACGCGCAAGCCCTCCTGAGCTTAACTCCTGACGCATATGACCACGCCTCCACGACCGTGGCCCTACCCTCCTATCGGGCCTTTAGCTTCCAATTTCCCGATGAGCCCTCCTGTGTCCTTAGCTCCTCCTGGTTAGACCATGGTCCAAGTGACCACTACCACATGCCCTCAACCATACTCTCCGTCAGGGCTTCGCGGTTTGCAATGTCAACGAGCACGCATCCTCCAGGCTTGCGATTCCCTAAAACCCAATAGCTAATGGTCGTTGACCTGTCAATGATCCATTCCCCACCGTGAAATCCTGCCACCTGTATTCCACTGGCTCTTGCGGTCCCACACGCTCACCGACGGTTGCCGAGGTATCGCTTCTCGCGATCTCGCGACCCTGGACGCAAACCTTTGCAGCTCCAACTCACGAACCTCCGAGTTCATGACATGCCGATGCACCTTCCGACACCTGTCTCCCACTATGGTCCCTAACTCCATCGGGAAATTGCGTATCGGGATATCGTGATTCCCGTTGTCATGTGCGCGGGACTTTCAGTTTCCCGATCCCCGACTCTGTGGGATCTCTCGCCACGTGTCCCGCCAAGATCAATGGCTAGGATCTCCATCGGTATTTCGAGACTCGAAAGGTCTCTGTTCTCTTACCTTTTGAAACCCCGATGACTCTAATATCCCGATAACTTCCCCGGGACTTCTCCTCTGCACACTAGGGCTTAACCCCGACGCAACTTCTCGAGATCTAACGACTGACGGGATTTCATCGATCTCTTCTGTAAGACTCTGACCATCGATTTTCTTTAAGGATGGTTCCCGACTGCTGAAGACAAAACTTTTCCCACTCGCTTTCTTTACTTGCTGCTACAAAATGGGATTCTCTTGTGATATGCTCAGGTGCTTCCCGTGCAAACTGCAGACCTGGGTACGCCTAATCCCAAGACAAGAAATATCGCTAACACCTAGTATCATAATTTTAATACCTATCATGAGCATCGAGAACTAATTTTTTTTCCAGAATAATAATAATCAAAGTCCAAGTATGACTCTATATGCTCCAGGGAATGAGAAATCATTGATGACTAGGAATTACTTACTATTGATAGAGGAAACAATACAAGAATTGGATTTCTTGAGATAACCATGCATAGCAAGAAATGCATCTTTCAAAAAGCTTGCCCCATTCATTAATATTACAAGTTCTTCATAAGGAATTCAATAAAACAATGACAATCCATTTTGTTTCTCAAAATGAAGCTTTTTGTTGCACCTATCCGATTCTTAGTACATCATAACCTGATTTTCCAGCCATTCCCATTGTAGAACCTTCAAATTCATTGATATCTAATAGATTCTCTTAAAAAAAGAGAATTAGAACAATTGTAAAGCTTCGACTTCTTGTTCTGCAATCAAAGAGGGGATACTTTTAGAAAATCAAACAATGATCCATTGATCTAATCACAAAGAAAAGTACTTCAGACAAAATGTTTGAAGCAATGTATTTTGTGGCCTATTAACGAGGCGTTGTAATAAATTAATCACTGAAAAAGATTGCAGAACCATAGCATGATATAAAGAAGCTAATATTCTTCGATCATTGAAAATTTATCATGGGTTTTGTTCATGTTTTAATAACTAATGATGCAAATAATGTGCAAAAAAACAAATTGTTAGAAGGATCTAGAATCATTGATCTCGATGGATGAAGCTAGAGGAGGTCATCTATGGTGGCTTCAATGAAAAATAAACAACTTTGTGGAGGTATGGACGTTCAAATGCTCACAAGGGTATGTAAAATTCGATCCCCATGTCATCCTGGTTGGAATCCTTTCTCTGTCAAAACTAAATTCCAAGATTGCGAGGTAAGTACTTGTTGATCTACATTCATTTATCAATGTTAGTACATACATATCCTTCCTTATTCTTTTTCCCTTTCTTCCTATGTTCCTCGTATGTTATTTAATTAGTCATTTTTTTTCTTTGAAATGCGAGTTGTGGATCATGCTACCATCAAATTCCCCAAGCCCGCAAACTCTCAAAACCGTAATTCTACACTTAACAATTTTTCACGAATCCAACACTTAGTCATTTTAATGTGTCGCAGAAGTCTCTTTATGGGATACCAACCCATCTATACCCCATAACCCACAAACACAAAACTCTCATAATGACATTTTCTACTTTCGCGTCCTCCAAATTGCACTTTTTACCTTTTTATACTTAGCCAATTTTCTTTATTGTGGACGCGAGCCAACCTTCCTTTACACTTACCTTTTTCCCTCATGCTTGTGTCCTACAACCCACAATATTTCATTCTCTAAAACAACTCATCCACTTTTGTGACCCACATAATGGAGTCTTCTCATACTTAGTCTATTTTATCATTGTGGATGTGGGAGTCCTCCCCTTTTAACTTTTTGATTTCACATGTTCCATGTCCTGCATCCCGCAATCCCATGTTCACCATATTGTGCCTTCCATGTCCCACTTTGCACTTCCATACTCAACTATTTTCCATATTCCATGACATCACATCACCATTCCTAGTGGCATTTATTTCCCCCTCCACTAGGTCATCTTCCACTTGTGTGAATCTAATACTATTATTAAAGTGGAAAAGATTTCGTAAATCTTTGTAATAAATCCCAAATATTATTGTGCAAGCCAACAAATTTGAAATAAGAGCTATGGTGGTTAATAATCAAGGCGATATGTGGTAAATTTAATAAAGGATTAGTACGCCATGCTGTAAAAAGGTTATATCGACAATAGCACCACCTATTCGTAAGAAGAGAAAGTGGTGTAAAGATATGTCAAGTAGAAGAAAGGGCATATATTGTGGAGACACACTTAACATTCTTGGATGAGAGGATTACAAGTTCCAGTACTAGTCACAAGCTTACAAGTGGTATTTGTCTCATTCCCCAGCAGAGAAGGAAATAAAAAAAGTTTGGAGCATAGGAATAGCATTGGTCAGCTACGTTCCTAAGGTGATGGATTTCAAAGAATTAGTTCTCTGGTGTGCAGATAAATTTGACAAAGAAATAAGAATTATCCAGGTTCAGGGAAGCCACCAATCTCTTTGACTTCCTTAGTTTTCACAATAATGTTGTGACTCCCAAAACCCATCATGTAGTTCAAAAATGAGGAAGATGATGAATTTCTTAAGGAACATCGAGGAGGAGTAGATCTCCTCAAGAAATATCTCGCCAGCCTGAGAGCTAATTGCAGTTCTTCTCTAGTTGAGGTAAGTTCTTTGAAATAACCTTACAAAGAATTCACCTGGATTTTTGCTCGAATAATTGGACTGGATTCCATGGCCTCTATGTTGAAATATATTGTTTATATTCTTCACTTTGTTGTTCTTGAAGATTCCTTGATTGACCGGGACAAGATTATTTCAAATGAGATATCATTTCAACTGGGTGGTTTGAGAAAAACCCAAAAAATCTATATGGCTTCTTATTTGGTATATGATATATCCTACTACCACATCTTTGAATACATGCTGAGGGAAAGAAGTGTTGATTTCAAGGTGAAACCAATATCTGTCTTGTATCCAACCTAATGGAGACATAAAGCTCAGAACAATTTCTACTCACTCCATAATGGTTTTATTTCTGACTTAAAAAAAATAATCTTCGGTCCTACTACATCAAGAATGTCACTAGAGGATGCCTCCTTTCTCACTGAGAAAGGAATTTTTTAGACTATTGATTATTTTAGTTTTCTGAGACTATTCGGTTTCCAAGGGAAACCCTCCTTTCTCCCCTTTTATGCATATGATAAACTCTTTGTCACCGAGGTATGCAGATAGTACAAATACTGGGCACACTTCTTCAATGAAAAAAGTAAGAAGTCATTCATTTCACTGCCATAGAGAGTTGGGGAAATTTTTGTCAAGCATATTTATCACTTGGATGAATTTGTAGGTCAATTTGATCAAATTGGTTTAAAGGAATCTCAATGCATCTCTTTTTTCGACCCTAAGGACCTATTTTCTACACACATGTCCCTGGTGGGATATTCTTCTTATTTTTATAAGTTTGAATAGTTCAAGGAAGGAAGAGGAGACAATAAAAATATCCTTGAAGCCTCAATTGCAGAAGCTCTAAATGAAGTTGAAGAATTTTCTATCACTAATGAGTGCTACGGAAAAAAGGGCAAAAGAGGAAACAAGCAAAAACCCTAATTCACTTAGCATTTCTCAGAGAGGTACTTTTGTAAAGACAAAACCTAGAAGTAGTGGTCTAGAACCAAGGAAAACACTAGCCAAAAATTCAGATGACGTTGGTGATAAAGACCCTATGAGGAAAGTTTTTGAAAAATCTCACATTGTATATATTGTTGTTAAAAGAAAGAGAGAAACTCGGAAAACTGGATCATAGATACCTGAAATTGAGGAAAGTCCTCAATCTACGAATGTAGATGAAGTGATAGAAGAACCCAGCTGGTCAGAACAAAGATTGTTGGAGAATAGGGAAATGGTTGAGGCTATGGTTACTCAAGAACCAAATATCTTTGAAGAAGAATATGTCACTCTTCACCACGTGACCTACCATAAAATTTCCAAGAATTTGTTAATAGAGAATGTTAACATGAAAAATAAGAAAGCTTCTAAAAAATGGAAATCAAAAATCGATTTTCATGGGCTTGCACCCTAAAAAATTGTACATTTTCATGAGGAAACCGATGAATCACTAAAAGAGTCCATTTTTTATATTGTGAAATAAAATTTAATTTTAAAAGAAAGAATAAATGAATCAAAGAAATATCTAATTATGAAACCATTGTTTGTTGAACCTTTAACTGCAATTCAACCAACACTTACTATTAAGGATGTCCTAGAAAGCAGTAGAAAATTGAAAGGTTTCCCTTGTTTGTTGTTGGCTATGAGAAAACACGTTGGATATGGAATGCATAAAAGAATAGACCTAATCCATGAAATCTGGGAACTAGCACGGAGTTTAACCAAATTTTCAACAAGGGTTATGAATTTTAGAGAATAGCTCCAAAAGGATCTAGAGAATGATGCAGGGTTTTACAAGGAAGTTGTGGGAACATTTGCAACAAAAGTTTCAAGTCTAAGAGAAACCCACATAAGAGAAAAAAATATTCCCTCTAGTATCCAATGAAGTATATTAACACTTGCTGGATGAACATGATTAAATTTTTAAGAGAAATGATGTTTGAATTGGAAGTTGTTAAAATCAAGAGAGGTGACTTATTTCTTAAACTTGTTGATCTTACAAAAGAACTAAATGGCCCCAATTTATTAATGGATACCATACTTGTGTCTAAAGAGAAACTATTGGAACAACTTGAAGTATTAAAAGTTGCATGGGAAAGTGAGTTTAGTGACTTGGTGGAATTCTCCAAAGATGAGGTGGAAAGGTGGCTTGTCCCATACATAAATAAAAATGACGATATTGAGGACACGTTGCACCAATCAAGTATTGATTTAAGAGAAATGGAGAATAAAATATTTGAAATAAAAACCAAACACTAAATAATGGTTTCTCTGATGAGGGAGTACATAGAAGAATGGTTAACAAAAGAATTGGTTAATATCATCGAGACATATCAACATGAAGTAGTTACAGTGGTTATTCGACCTCCATCACAAAAACAACCATCTACAAAGGACGCCTCAAGAATCAAGTAAAGGGGTTCAAAAAATTTACATCAGAGTAAGTCAAATAGAAACCTTATTCTTTCCCTTGCCATCTTTCTTCTTCAATCATTTGTTGATTTTCCTTTTATGTTCCCAACAACCTATGAAACCTAAGGTTGACCCTTGCCTGGTTTTATTTTGTCTTCCAGGTATCTCTTTCATTTTATGGTCTACAGGAGCCCCATCCCAGTCCTTTTTGAAGGAAAAATAGAATTCTTTTTATTTTTAACGTAATGCATCACTGCCTATTTATTTAAAGACAACTATTATTTTTGAGATTCCTAGAGAACTAGTTTGGGACATAACATTATTGATTTCTCAAGACTTTCAATTGAAGCACGAGATTTCAAATGTGTGTACATCAAAATCTTTATTGGGTTTAATGAAATGATCATTTAGAGTTATTTGTTATATGTGGTCCATAGTTTCTTTTCTCTTTTTCGAATATTGTGTTCTCCTTTGATGATTGTTGTGATGTAAATGTTGTCCTGCATAAATGCATACTCTTTTGGTTTATAAATCTTGTAACATAGTGTAAATATTTTCTTTATACAAGATACTCGGTCCTTTCTCAGGTATTCTTTGCATGTGAATATTTTTTTAAAGAAGAAGCCTGGTCCTTTATCAAGAATTTTTATGTTCTGGTATGTTATTTGAAATAGAGGAGTACCACCTCTTTAAAAGCATAGGGGGGATTTATCCTCATGAGGTTGACTTAAAGACCATAAGATATTATTTTAGATCAACATTTTTTGCAACCATACTGGGGAAATTAACAAAAGGTTGGTTTCATCGATTAAAAATTTAATGACTCTACTTGAACCCACTGACCCCAAATACAAATTGCATTAAGAGATCAAAGAAGTATCCTACACTAGTTGTATGACCTGACAATCACAACAACAAGGATTCATGTTGAACTCAAAATAACTTGGGAAGTTTGTGCCCAAGAAGAAGAAAGGGATATATCCCTAAGATGAAGAAGACAACTGTAAGCCTAAGAAAAGTTGGAATCATACAAGGGTCCAATAACAAGAAGTAAAAGTAAGAAGCTTGTGACTCACAAATATGGATAAAGATCAAGATCTGAAATAAGTGACATATTAATCATGGTTGATCGAGAAGAACCAAGAAATTAAATTCATAATGAATAAAGAGAATGAAATGACAGACAAAGAAACCCAAGATGAAGGTCTAGGTCCAACTCATTCAATTTACATGGAGGACAACACATTTCCAACCCCACCTCAAGGAGTTTTGACTATCTTTTTAGGTGATGGGATTATTGATCCAAGAAGACATATGGATCAGTTGATAAGTGTTTGTAATATTCATTTGATTCAACATGATGATGTAATGGTCAAAGTCTTCTTGCAAAATTTGATAGGTCCAAACTATGAATGGTATATTTCCCTCCCAACCCAATAAATTAGTTCATTTGATGATTTAGAAAGTATTTTTATGACTATGTATGCATATTATATTGCATAACATACTTTTCTTACTCGATTTACCCAAATACATCTCAAAAAAGGGGAAAGAATCAGGGATTTTAATTTACGATTGTTTAAGAAATTGAATCAAATCCTAGAAGGGAAACGACCAAATGACCATGTCATATTTGGATGTTATAAGAACACCATGCCTTCGAATTTGAATTATGCCTTAATATCTTCAAAAATAAATGAATTGAATGAGGCAATACAAAAGGCAACAAAAATGGAAGAATACATGTTAGAGACCAATGTTGATCCTGAGATTAATCTTGGAAAATTACAAAGATAAATGACCAGTCTATTAATAGCACCCCGAGGACCATCTACTTCCATAAGTTTTGAAAATCGAGCAATTGGGGGAGGAATTCTCCAAGGCATCCCCCCTAATGTGAGAAATGATCACGGAGCTTCCTAAGAAATAAGACAAAATATAGATATTGCTCAAATGAGTAGAACAATTAGACAAATGAAGAATGAGATAACTAGACTTAAGAGAGGTGAGAATCTCATTCCACCAAACCCAAATATGAGAGTTCCAATGCCCAATCAAATAATAATAAATGATAGAATTGAATAACATAGACCAAGAGCACCCAAAGTTCCAAATCCAAATGTTGATGTGCTAGAAGAAATTGTAGAAGAAGAAAACTTGAAAAGTTTTGATCATGAAACAATCATTAACCAAGATGAAGTTTTAGAATAAGTACAAATGGAATGAGGTCCATATTTTTTATATTTTTAATGAACAAGAGAAATCTGAGTATTCACAAGAAAATGTTGTTCAGATTAGAACGCAAGTGAATAAATTCAAAACAAGGGAACAACCTAAAAAAGAAAAAGTGAAAGATAACACTCCAGAGCCAACAAAACAACAATCATTTGTTAATCAGATGAAGACTCCACTACAAATGAATTATAACCTAGTTGATGAGTTAGCTAAGATTTGAATTACTTTACCATTCATGGAGGTAGTCAAGATACCTCAACAAAGGGATAATATTTTGAAGATATTGGATGATACAAATTCAAGAATAGAGACAGTTGTGATGAATACAAGGAAACAATAGAATATTACATCAGTAAGGTTGAGGGATAAAGTCCCTCGATTTTACTTATCTTTAGAAAATCATTATTTCACACTACACAATTATTTGGTGGATAGTGGAGCCACTAACAATATTATGCCACTATCAATGATGGAATCTCTTGGAATGGAATTTATGAAATACTATGAAACTGGTGAAAGCATATATGCCATTGATTCAAGAAAAGTCCCAGCTTATGGAGAAACTAAATATTTTTATGCATGGATAAGTGAAACACCTCATATTACAATAGTATTTACTATCATAGTAGTTTATTTTCCTTCGACATAAGTGTTGTCTTAGGAAGAGACTGGTGTTCATTAATTGGAGGGTATATAATGAATAATGGAAGTTGCATGATGTTTCCAAACAAAGATAGAACAATGATCAGAGTTCCTCGAGAGCACAAAAAGCTAGTATCGTTTAAGAAAAAATAAAATTAATTAATGCAAAACTATGTTGATGTTGGAATTGGAAATTATGTTGTTTTTAACACAAAACAAATAAATCCACTTAAGATGAAGAAATTTCTTTCCAAGATTTTTGGAAAATGTCATTTGATGGTGTGTGTTCTAAGTTTGGAACTAGAGTTGGTATTGTCTTCAAAAGTCCTCAATATTTCATATACCCATATGATATCATATTAGAATTCTCTTGTACCAATAATGTAGTTGAATATGAAGCATTAATCCAAGCACCGATTCTTTCCCTTCAAGTGAAAGTAGAAAATTCGGTGGTGACTGGTGATTCAAAGTTGGTTATTAACCATATCAAGAAAAAACACAGAATCAAGAAAGAAAAATTGAAACATCATGCAAGAAGAGTATGGAAACTCATGGATTCATTTAACTCTTAATATTTCTTTTGTTCCTTGAGAAAAGAATACAAATTTTGATTTGTTGGCAATATCTGCATCTCTTTTTAATTCACATGGTTCTCAAAATTAGAATACTTTTCATGTCAAGACAATTTTTAGGCCCTTAATACTTGATAATCAAGAGTATTGGAAAGTTTTTGAAAATGATGAACACATCACAATTTTCCTTAAAGACGATGACTCAGTGCTATCATATGATTCAGAATAAAGCTAAGATTCTTAGAAGGAAATTTATAATCAAAGTGGTGTAATCTATCCTAAGAGTTATTTTAGTTTGGAATCTCTTTTTACAAGATATGATCAAACAAATATTCTAGATCCAAAATATGAACTATCTGTTAGGAAGGTTCAAGAAACACAAAAAATGATTTTGGTACACCTGATTATCCAAAATATTTATATGTTAGTACTATTTGCACCATTGAAGAAACATACCAATACACTTTGTTGTTCAAAGAATTTTAGGACATTTTTTTCTTAGATTTATGATTACTTAAAAGAATATTACAAATCCAACTTCCAACATTTTATACCACTCAAAGAGGGATCAAATCCTTTTAAGAAAAAATTGAGAATGATGAATCCCAAGTTAGAGCCTCTAGAGAGGATGGAGTTGAAAAAACTGAAAAAGATGGTATAATTTTTTCAATCAGACACTTAGAGTAGCCTTCAAATCTTGTGGTACTAAGAAAAAAGAATGGAGAAATCTGTCTTGTGTTGATTTCAGAGATCTTAATTGAGCAAGCATTAAAGACAACTATCAATTCCCCAATATGGAGATGTTATTGCAGCAAGTCATTGGTTTTGCATTAATGTCTATGTTGGATGGATTTTCTAGATATAATCAATTCCTTGTAGCCGAGGAAGATAGGCCAAAGACTACTTTCATTACACCATGGGGAATGTATGCTTATGTCTGCATTCCATTTGGACAAAAAAAAATTGGTTCTACTTTTCAAAGGGCAATGGACCATGATTTAAAATATTTATTCGAATTTTTTTTGATAGATTACCAAGATGATTTGACAGTTCATTCAAAGTTAAGGGAAATACATCTTAAGCATCTCAGACAAGTCATTGAGATATGAAAAATGTATGGAATTTCTTTGAATCTGAAGAAATGTTTGGTTTCCATATCAAAAGGAAATCTCTTGGGTCTCTTGTGAGAAAAGAAGGAATATACATTGATCCATAAAGACTGAATGCAATAAATGACCTGAATCCACCTACATCAAGAAAATGAGTACAATCTTTCTTTGGAAAGATAATTTTTAATTTTTTTCTGAAGGTTTGTTCTAGGTTATGCTACAAATATCAAGCCAAAAAATAAACTATTAAAGAAGGATTGAAAATTTGAATGGACTCGATATTTAACAAGATTTCACAGAAATCAAACATGCCATTACTATTGCCCCTCTTCTTGTCATGCTTGACTTTGATAAAGATTTCATATTATACTCATTCAGAAGAATTTATTGCCTCAACCCTTACCTAGAAAAATTAAAAATTAGAAGAACTTCCAATTGCTTTCATAAGTAAGACCTTGCATGATTATGAACAAAACTACTCAATAAGTGAAACTAATTCTCTTTCCCTGGTTAAGGCAATAGCTCATTTCAGGACCTATATCTTGTCAACTCACTTCATTTCTTATGTGCCACACTCACCAGTAAATATGTTGCTCAATCAACACTTCAGAGAAGGTAGATGGTAAAATTGGTTAACAAAGATTCAAGAATATGATTTGGAGATTAAATGTTTGAAATCTTTCAAGGGGCATGGATTATGTAAATTCATGAATGGAATTGAAGCTGTGAACATCTCTTCCCCTAATAAAATTTAAATTGTAATACAAGGAGAAAGTTTAGCAACATCATAATGGTATTTAAGGATACAATATTCTATCTGAAATCTGGCCAATTTCCTCCGAGAATGTCTTCTAAGTAAAGGAGAGATTTGAAGATAAAAACTAATCAATATGTACTTGTCTCAGGGGTTCTTTTCTAAATAAAATTTGATGGAATTCTATTAAGTTGTTTAGATTGCCCAAAGTCTAGGGAAATGCTCCAATAATTTCATAGTTAGGTTTGTGGTGGACATTGTTTTCCAGTTGTAAGTGCTCACATAATCATTCGGTTTGATTATTATTGGACAAATATGTTCAAATATGCTTATAAAATTATTCAAAAATGCCTTCCATGCCCAACATTTTCAGGGAAAATGAATAGGGTCGCAATGTCATTACAGTCTATAACAGTAGAGAAACCATTTTCACAATGGGGCCTTGATGTGATTGGTCCAATAAATACAAATTCAAGTAAAGGACATGCTTATATTATCATTACAACTGACTATTTTACCAGGTGGAAAGAATCTGTTGCTTTAAGAAATGTTGACTCAGAACAATTGATCCTTTTCTTAAAATAAAATATCTTGTCTAGATTTGGTGTACCAGAAAAGTTCATAACAAACAATGGTTCAATATTCTTCTGGTCAAAGTTTAAAAATTTCTATGGAGAATATGGAATCATCACGGGTCAATCATCCGACTATTAGCCACAAGGAAATGATTTGGCTGAGTCAACAAACAAATCATTAATTCATATTCTCAAAAAGACAATTGAATCCAACCGCAAAAATTGGCATAAGAAATTGATAGATGCACTCTGAGAAAACCACCTTACTCCAAAGGATAGCACTAGACATTCCCCATATACCTTAGTATATGAAGGAGAAGAAATATTACCATTACATTTGGAATTGAATGCCTTAGTCCTTGCTAGAAACAATGAACATGAAAAAGAGTAATCACCAATACATAAAATATATCATGAACTTCTACAACTTGAAGATCAAAGAGAATAAGCAATAATGAAAATGAACAAAATACAACAAGTGGTCAAAAGATATTTTGACAAGAGTACTACCTCAAATGATTTTCAAAAGGATCAACTGGTTTTGTTGTGGAACAAAGCAAAAGAAAAACCATCTTTTCACACAAAATTTGAAGCTCTTTGGATTGGTCCATACCATATTGAGAAGGTCATTGGTTACAATTATTATTTGTTGAAGGATATGAAAGGAAAGATTCAAGAATTTTCTATCAATGGGATATATATTAAGCATTTCTTTTGGTAATCCCCCAAGCCAAAATCTGTACATAGTCTTCTTTGTACCCCTTCGTATATTCTTCATTAATTTATTTCTCTTTCCATTTTTTTCCTTGTTCCTATCTTTCGACTCCATTTTCCCAATGGACCAAGATTCTAGATTCTCAGTAATCCACAGGGGGTTATTGTCTCATAGTTTGAGCCAAATGTTGATATACATTCATTAATCAACATTGGTACATACATATCCATCCTTAGTCTTTTTCCTTTTCTTGCTATGTTCCTTGTATGTTCTTTACTTAGTCATTTTTCTTCTTTGAAATTTGGGTTGTGGATCAAGCTACTATCAAATTCCTATGTCCACAAACTTTCAAGTCTACACTTAGCCACTTTTCACGAATTCAACACTTAGTCATTTTTATGTGCTGCGGGAGTCTCGTTGTGAGATACCAACCCATCTGTGTCCCGCAAATCCTCATTTCCCGTAACCTGCAAACGCACATCACTCATAATGACCTTTTCTATTTCCATGTCCTGCAAATTGCACTATTTACCTTATTATACTTAGCCAATTTTCTTGATTGCATATGTAGGACATCCTTCCTTTCCACTTACCTTTTCCCCTCATACCCATGTCCCGAAAACCACAATCTCGTTTTCTCCAAAACAACCCATCCACTTTTGCAACCCACATAATGGCCTCTTCTCATACTTAGTATATTTTATCATTGTGGATGCGAGAGTCCTCCCCTTTTACCTTTTTTATTTCACATGTTCCATGTCTTGCATCTCACAATCATGTGCTCATCATATTTCACCTTCCATGTACCACTTTGCACTTCCATACTTAACCATTTTCCATCTTCCACGACATCACAACACCATTCCCAATGGAATTTATTTCCCCCTCCACCACGTCATCTACCACTTGTGTGAATCTAATATTGTTATTAAAGTGGCGAATATTTCATAAATCTTTGTAATAAATCCCAAATCTTACCGTGCAAGCCAACAAATTTGAAATAAGAGCTATGGTGGTTAATAATCAAGGTGGTACATGATAAATTTAATAAAGGGTTAATACACCATGCTATAAAAAGGTTATATCGATAGTAGTGCCACCTATTTGTAAGAAGAAAAATTGGTGTAAAGATATGTCAAGTAGAAGAAAATACATATATTTTGGAGACACATTTAACATTATTGGATGAGAGGATCACGAATTCTAGTGGTCACAAGATTACAAGCGGTATATGGCACTTTCCCCTGAAGAGAAGGAAAGAAACCAATTTTGGAGCCCATGTATAGCATTGGCCAGTTGTGTGCCTGAGGTGATGGATTTCAATTAATTAGTTCTCTGGTGTGTGTTGAAAAGTTGGTTGTCATTGATGTCAACCCTAGATGTCAAACCTAGAAGAAATCCAAGAGATGGGTGTATTTGGATAAGTCTCCAAAATGGTCTTCTTATGGTGTATCTCTAAGCATGGCCCTCATGGGAAGACGCTTTGAATAAGTCTACAAGAATCCCTGGAAATATGGCCAAGTGGTTAAGTTGTTAAGAAGCCCCAGAGGTGTGGTCATTAATCCAGAAGTTGTTGAAGAAAAAGCGTGTGAAGTACACTGTAAATGCATGCACAAGCCTCATAGATGGATAGTGCTCTTCATTCTGTTTCCAACAATAGGTAGTATGCCACGTGGTTCCTCATGGTTGAGAAGTTATGCCCTCTTAAATATGAAGCCCCAAATGAAAATAAAGAAGCCTCGAATCTAAGGAAAAAAAGTTACAAGTCAGCCCCTAAAAAGTGTTGCAAACAAGAAGTTACAAGTCAACCCCACTACAATGAATATTAAAATAAATATTAAGGATATTGTTGGTAAAGTCATCCCCAATGGAATAATCATTAAAAATTAATTTGAATTTTATTTGGGTCAAGTCTGCCCTAAAAAGAGGGTGCCAAATCTAGTATAAGAAAGGCACCTAGGAGTTCATTTGTTACATTAACTCAAGTGATTTTTTTCTTAGGTAACCAAGGATATTTGAGGCGAATTTCAGATGGAACATGAAGTGAAGAAGGGCTAAATTCCAAGCGAAGATGAAGTCTTGATGATGTGTTCTAAGGTATGTTATTTAAAGGTCATATTAACATTTTCATTATAACATTTTTTCTAGAATTATTCATATAGCTAAAATTGGAGGTTGTTGAGAAGACATATCAAGGTACCTTTGGTAAAAATTTCAGTTTTTGGTTCTGTTGACGGGAGAAATTGACCATCCGTCAACTGGAAGAGTGGATCTAGTTCGGGGTTGTCTAAATAACCCAAGCCGTTTGGGGTAACCCACCCTGACGGGTTTAGCGGCTCCATTAGCCGATCTAAGTCCTAAGAAAACAAAAGAAAACTACTCTAAATTAACTAATCTAAATGACAAAGAAAAACAATTAAAACAAACTAATAAACAAATCTAACTATTATATACAATTTAATACCTAAACTATACAACTATAATTCTATAAAATCAAATGTTCAATTACCAACAAAATCAAATTCAATTACAAATGTACAATATTTACTAATTACATATTTAAATTAAAACCTGCGAAACTCATTTGTAATCTGTCCTAAGACAACGAAACTATTGTTTTTATTTTTATTTTTATGATTTTATGAAAAAGAAATAGAATAAAACTATCTAAATTAAGCAACTAAAATAATAACTCTAACTATGAATCTAAACTATATATATATCTAACTTAAACTACTTATATGACACTAATATACTAACTATTAAATAATAAATAACAAACTGACCTGAAGTAACGCTTCAGGTTTGTCCTGTGTATGATGGTCGATTCAGCTGTTTGGTGGGAGGAAAACCGCACCAGATTCTCGATGAGCTTCTCGTAAACGAAAGTTGTTGTGCTCTTCAAATATAAATAACAGGACAAACAAGACATAAAAATTTACAGCAATCTTATAATTAACAAACCATCACAATTAGATAAATGTGTATGCAACAATTTGTGCAAACCAATTCAATTAATGAAAAAGGTAAACATGTATTCATTAAATGGAATTAAAGTGATTATTGTATTTTCAAATAAGAGATATTAGATATGGACAATAAATAAATCAAATCACATCAACATGCAATGAATGATGATAGCTAAAGTAGTCGATAATTAATTGCAAACTGATATGCAAAAACTTGAAACAAAAGTTTGATATATTGAAAGTGAAAGTTATTACAAGACATCAACTTTCATCTCAGTCTGAATCATAAATCCATAGTCTGGTTCTCTCCACAGTGATGATGATTTTTTCATTACAAAAATGACAAGTATTTAAAGATTTTCCACAGGGTAAAACATCCCTGTGGAAATTATCAAAACAGTGTACAGAAAATCTGGAGATAATCTCCCAAGTCTGACTAACTAACAACCTAAAACAAAACCATATCCAAAGTATCTCCCAAACTGCTACAACATGCCCAATTGATCATTGTAATTCATATGCACCTGGAAGAGGACAAGAATAGATAATATTAGAGGATATTTTATTGATAAAATTGACAAAAATCTCATTCTAAGACTAGCTACAAAATCTTGCGATTTTGTAGCTAGTCTAAATTGAACACAGAATCATTTCAAAACTAATTCAAATCTTAAATAATTATTCAAAATATTTGCTAATTAGAAACCAAAAGAATCATTCAAATCGACACTTGTATGCAAATTGAAACAAAGTAAAACGTGGTCAATCGAATGGTAACAGAGATGCATGCACTCTATTCAATTTGTTATCACCAATTTGGGGTAAACAAAATCGCATCAGATAATTCAACAACAATGAAATTGTTTTCACGAATCAATGGAAATCGACACAAACTATAACCAGCCAAACAAATTTTCCATGCAATAGTTTATGTCGCCTCATCCATTAACAAAATCGTTGTTGAATCCAACCGAAATCAACAGGATCGTTTTTCAAATTGATAGAACTATATTAAAAATATACAAACAATCATACCAATTGTGGCACACAACAGTCATTTGTAAATCAAATCAAACAGGGACGAATCGAAACAATTTGGGGTCGATACAATCGTTATGAATCAAAACAACTCCACGATTTTAGTAAATAGATCTTTTACACAGGTCGAATGTGACCAGAATCCAAAACGAGAATATTGATTCAATACAAAACAGAGTCGTTCCTGGTAAATCAAAGTCAACAGGGTTTTTTCGATTCTATTAGGAACAAACAAAACTAATGGAAGTCAAACCAAATCGACTATCCAAAATCAGATGAGCGAAATTGATTCAAAAACAAGCCAAACATAATCTAAAACCAATCAATTTCTTATACTAATTTGGGCACGAAAAAATCGCATAACCAAATCGTAAATACATTTCAGTTTAGTAAAATGAATCTACTATACAGGATCCACAAAAAAATTGTGTAAACTATTACAGAATTATTTCGAATCAAAACGAACAGAGCTAATTTGGAAGCAAAACCGAATATGTTACAATAATTCAAACAAACTTACAAAGAAAAATCATATTGAAATTCATACCTGGACAATAAGAAATGACTTCTATTATGATAATTTGGAATTGACGAAGACTGTTGCCGATTCGACATTCCCGAAGACAATCGAACCAGTGGTTTTTTGCTTCTTATCATTAGCTTGAAACCTGTTTCTTTCTCTTGACAGCACTGTAACTTGCTCCTCCAACAATTTGATCCTTGATTGCAATAAGGGGATGTCGGTATAATAACGCTCTAGCCACACATTAAATTGGATGCATGATGTATGTTCGGGTTTTGATATCATAGGCGAGGGTTTGTTTAAATCAGAAGGGGTTTCATTATGTAGCTTGATTCCTGGGTAGTTAGGATTGTCCTTTAGGCACGATGGTAAATTAGAGACATAGTCATAGGGTCGCTTGGAGCATAGGCCATGGGAATAGGGGTACTCTTCATCTAGGAAACACTCGATATCGGAGTCCGAGTCCTCGCTCAGAACTATGGGCTTTTGGTCGACGTTTGGCTTAGGTTTATTCCGGGCAAGTCTCGATATCAATCGATCATTTTTCTTAACCTTGTTGTCGGCAGTAGGATTACCTTTGACTTTGTTACTCATAGGCTTCTTGACATCCTTAGTCTTGTTTGTTATGATGTTGGGAAGGTCGATGTCAAGGAAACGCAAGGGTTTGGCAGGGGGGAGAAGAACATGAAATGGCACGGGTGGCCCGACCATAGTCTCACTAACCACAACCTTATCGATTTGAACAGACTCTAGATTAGAAAAGCCATTTATGGATAGAAAGGCTTTCCAATTATCGCCATGAAGGTTTAAATGGTGGATGACGATGATTCTAATGAAGCCGTGTTGAAACAAGCTGCTATCAACCTTCTCACATTTGAATCTCTTAGCCATCTTGTAAAGACTACGCAAGAAGTAAAATGGCATGTTCAAAGGATAACCCATGAAATTCATCAATAACCGGAGGTGATACATAAAAACCAAGCCATACCGACCTTCACAGGTGACAAATTGTTTCACAATCACCAAAAGATCGTGCCACCTGGGTTTGAGGGTGGAAATAGGCATACCTTTATCACAGGAGACAACCTTCCTTGATACGAATAGTAATGGCCATAGCACCTCATCAACTTTGGAGATTTTAAACCATCGTTGGCCTGTAGCTGCCAGTCCTGTAGCAGAGCTTATGAATTCTTCATTGAGTTCAAGTTGTATGTCACCTAGTTTATCCCTGCACCCGTCAAAGGTGAGGGCGAATTGTTGGGCAACCGAAATGTTGAAACCCTCGAACCTCTGTATAAACATGAGCCAACCACAATCTTCTAAATCCTTTCGGGCATTATCGAATAGTAACAAAGCTTGGTTACCATTTGGCTCTATGTGCACCACCGGTGCCATAGACAGGAGCACACGGTGAGAAGGGTGCACAGGCTAGGGTTCGAACACAGCATACGCAGGGGCAGAATGCTCACAGGGTTACCCGAAAACTAACAAAGGTGAACCGGGATAGGGGGAAAAAATTAATGGCAGAATGTGCGAAGGTGGTGGAGCTAGTTTATCCCATGCACAACAGTCATATCCCATAGTACAACCGATGGCACATATGGTGATCCATATCACTATTGCAATGTGTTAAACAGTAAAACCAATTAAACCATTAATGAAAACTATGGTAAGTTGACCCCAATGTTTGCACAAGCATAGCGTTTGCATGGTTTTTCAAAATCAAAACAATGTTTCGAATAAGAAATTGACCATAGAACTTATACAATATATAAAAATATTGAATTAAGGATCTAATCATCATGTCAATGTTTTCATGAAACCAATGCACCAAGGAAATCGATGAAAAGACTATAAAACATCAAACCACCATTGTATTAAGGACTCAATGACACTCATTATCGAATCATCACAATCTTATAAAAATGAAATCACATTAACAATTAAAGAATGCCAAGTGAGTAAGGCTCTTGGAGTCTTGCCAACTGTGCGACTATAATCAAATTGGAAATGCGATGAACACATAGACAAGAGTGCCATAATAATCCAGTGAAGATTTTTATGTGGCTTCAAAATCAGATTTTTCATGCTTGCAGTCATGAAAACAAGAACAAAGGCAGGTGTGCAAATGCGCAAAATAATAGTATTGTTTTATTCAAAGATTGTGATGAAAATCAAGGGTTGTAAAACACTGGCGTGGCAGCTTATAAGGATAGGATAAAAATGCAAATTGGCTGCCAACAATGGCAACACACTGGTAGAAGCAGTTATCTCTGCCAAAAGAAAAAATCTAACTCAAAAACAACAACCAAAAAATTGTTTAAACATCATTGTTTATCAAATATTTCAGCAGTGCTTAAAGGATGAAAACTGATAACAGTCTTAAGATAAGCAAGCCACGATATTAAAGATGAAATCCCCAATACTGTTGACAGAGCCACTGCTGCCAACATGCGTCCATAGCCTTGACAGGGTTTCCATTTAACCCACTCTGATATCCGTATCCTTCCAAGAAGTTTCGGATCAGAATAAAGGACATTTTAAGGTCAAGTTATCTCATTTTTGCAAATTTTCATATACCCGACATTGCTTCACTGCCAGCGGGCCTGTTCAGTACCCCAACGAAGTTGTCTTGGCATCATGCATGCATTTACCCACTGCCAGCAGACCTGTTCAGCATCCCGATGGGTTTACAAGCACTTCCCACATCTCTTTTATGTTTTAATTTTTTAAAGATATATGATTGAGCGGGGTGACACTGAAAATTACGATATTTTAAACATATTTTTTACAGACCTCAACAGAATTTTTTAGAACTGTCCTTCATTAATATCCAGAGATGATTTATTTACAAAACCAACCTTCGAAGGCAGGGAGACATCTTCTCAGTCGTTCCTTTAAGGAACAGAGACAGCATAAAAAGATAATGGATGATCGTGACAAGCTTCACTCACAGTCGAAATCAGTTAACTTCTTTCAAACAACAGTCTTTTCAACACAAATGTAAATTTCAGAAGTATGTAATTGATGTTTATACAATTTTTTAGCAGTCATTTCAGTGAAAGAATTTTCTATTTTCTTTGTCTGACCAGTTCATGATGCAGGTATGTGTATTTCAACAACAAAAACTAGTAAGCATAAGGGAGAAATCAAAACACACCAGTGAAGAAAGATTTGAAAGCAAAGAAATCCACACAAAAAAAATATGTACAAAAGGTGCATCTAAAAACCTCATGCAACAAATCCCTGAAAGAAAGTAGAAAAATCTTGTTTGATAGGAAAGTAGTCCTACTCATGGTACCTTGGGTCAGGGTTGATTTAGATTTATTTATCTCTTTACTTTCCATTTAAGATTTTCATGACGATACTGCGTTTTTGAAAATAAATGTTCAACTAAAAGCAAAGAGAAAAAGATCAAGGGGAATTCCCTAACAACAGTCGTATTATGGTTCTCGTGGTGCACCCAATTGCGTTCATGACTGCATTATTACAAAGAGAAATAGTGAGAAATATAACTACAAGAAAACCTATTCCTAAACCTACCCTAACTATTGAACAAATCAGGATACTATGTGAAGTCATGCTTCCAATGTAGCCATCGGAGTAACTCTAATCCTGCAACGAAAACAAAATCAAACATTATTAATAAGAATGGTAATATATCAAAAAATGACAGAAACATATCACACTTACCTTCATAATCATCATCTAAAAACAAAGTAAGCATGATCTTACCATTTCCTTGGATATTCTTGTTGTACGAATCCTCCAGCCATTGCACAATCTTGTCGTGATAAGGGTCATAATGGC
>SNQJ01S0000125.1:181983-196906 GCA_010110895.2 Picea sitchensis
ATAGGATTTGCAATTGGTTCTTCATTCATGATTGAACATGACTGGATGGAAGGGATGGAAGCATCATAGAAGAGATTTAATGCCAATGACATGTCATCGAGATTAAATTTACAGAGGATATGATAGACTCTTGTCAAAAAGTCCTCTGAATATGAATTGTCGTTGATTAGCGAAGTATGAAATTCTTCACATAATTGATCAAAATCATAAATTTCAAAAGAATCTAGAAAATCATCTACAAATTGAAACCAATAAAAAATGTGACATGTTGGAAAGGATTCAAACCAATGTTTGATCCGACCTCTAAAAGTAAAAGGGAACAGTCTACATAAAACTCCTAAATCTGAGATGTCATGTTTGATGCATTTGCACCAAAACTTGTTAAGGTGGTCTTTAGCATATATATTGCCTTCACCATCAAAGGTGAGTTTGGACAAGCGTGAGACTGTCTCGTTGGGAACATCAAGTAATGAGAAGTTGAAAGCATGTTCCAACACATCGATTTTGGGAGCCATGGGGAAATTGAATATATTTAAACTAAAGGCTCCTACAAGGCCATCTTGTCAGTCGGCCCTCCTTCTAGCACCATTTGTTGACGGGCGAAATTAACCGTCCATCAACTGGAAGAGTGGATCAGGTCCGGGGTTGTCTAAATAACCCAAGTCGTTTGGGATAAACCACCCTGACGGGTTTAATGGCTTGGTTATTCGATCTAAGTCCTAAGAAAACTACTCTAAATTAACTAATCTAAATGACAAAGAAAAACAATTAAAACAAACTAATAAACAAATCTAAACTATTATATACAATTTAATACCTAAACTATACAACTATAATTCTATAAAATCAAATGTTCAATTACCAACAAAATCAAATTCAATTACAAATGTACAATATTTACTAATTATAGATTTAAATTAAAACCTGCGAAACTCATTTGTAATCTGTCCTAAGACAACGAAACTATTGTTTTTTTTTATTTTTATGATTTTATGAAAAAGAAATAGAATAAAACTATCTAAACTAAACAACTAAAATAATAACTCTAACTATGAATCTAAACTATATATATATCTAACTTAAACTACTTATATGACACTAATAAACTAACTATTAAATAATAAATAACAAACTAACCTGAAGTAACGCTTCAGGTTTGTCCTGTGTATGATGGTCGATTCAGCTGTTTGGTGGGAGGAAACCCGCACCAAATTCTCCACAAGCTTCTTGTAAACGAAAGTTGTTGTGCTCTTCAAATATAAATAACAGGACAAACAAGACATAAAAATTTACAACAATCTTATAATTAACAAACCATCACAATTAGATAAATCTGTATGCAACAATTTGTGCAAAACAATTCAATTAATGAAAAAGATAAACCTGTATTCATTAAATGGAATTAAAGTGATTACTGTATTTTCAAATAAGAGATATCAGATATGGACAATATATAAATCAAATCACATCAACATGCAATGAATTATGATAGCTAAAGTTGTCAATAATTAATTGCAAACTGATATGCAAAAACCCGAAACAAAAGTTTGATATATTGAAAGCAAAAGCTATTACAAGACATCAACTTTCGTCTTAGTCTGAATCATAAATCCATAGTCTGGTTCTCTCCACAGTGATGATGATTGTTTCATTACAAAAATGACAAGTATTTAAATATTTTCCACAGGGTAAAACATCCCTGTGGAAATTATCAATACAGTGTACAAAAAATCTGGAGATAATCTCCCAAGTCTAACTAACTAACAACCTAAAACAAAACCATATCCAAAGTATCTCCCAAACTGCCACAACATGCCCAATTGATCATTGTAATTCGTATGCACCTGGAAGAGGACAAGAATAGACAATATTAGAGGATATTTTATTGATAAAATTGACAAAAATCTCATTCTAAGACTAGCTACAGAATCTTGCGATTCTATAGCTGGTCTAAATTGAACACAGAATCGTTTCAAAACTAATTCAAATCTTAAATAATTATTCAAACTATTCACTAATTAGAAACCAAAAGAATCATTCAAATCGACACTTGTATGCAAATTGAAACAAAGTAAAACGTGGTCAATCGAATGGTAACAGAGATGCATGCACTCTGTTCAATTTGTTATCACCAATTTGGGGTAAACAAAATCGCATCAGATAATTCAACAACAATGAAAAATATTTTCACGAATCAATTGAAATCGACACAAGCTATAACCAGCCAAACAAATTTTCCATGCAATAGTTTATGTCGCCTCATCCATTAACAAAATCGTTGTTGAATCCAAACGAAATCAACAGGATCGTTTCTCAAATTGATAGAACTATATTAAACATATACAAACGATCATACCAATTGTGGCACACAACAGTCATTTGTAAATCAAATCAAACAAGGATGAATCAAAACAATTTGGGGTCGATACAATCGTTATGAATCAAAACAGCTCCACGATTTTAGTAAATAGATCTTTTACATAGGTTGAATGTGGCCGGAATCCAAAACGAGAATATTGATTCAATACAAAACAGAGTCATTCTTGGTAAATTGAAGTCAACAGGGGTTGTTTCGATTCTATTAGGAACAAACGAAACTAATGGAAGTCAAACCAAATCGACTATCCAAAATGAGACGAGCGGAATTGATTCAAAAACAAGCCAAACAGAATCTAAAACCAAACAATTGCTTATACTAAGTTGGGCACAACAAAATCGCATAACCAAATCGTAAATACATTTGAGTTTAGTAAAATGAATCTACTGTACAAGATCCACAACAAAATCGTGTAAGCTATTACAGAATTATTTCAAATCAAAACGAACAGAGCTAATTTGGAAGCAAAACCGAATATGTTACAATAATTCAAACAAACTTACAAAGCAAAATCATATTGAAATTCATACCTAGACAATAAGAAACAACTTCTATTATGATAATTTGGAATTGACGAAGACTGTTTCCGATTTGACATTCCTGAAGACAATCGAACCAGTGGTTTTTTGCTTCTTGTCATTAGCTTGAAACCTATTTCTTTCTCTTGACAACACTGTAACTTTCTCCTCCAATGATTTGATCCTTGATTGCAATAAGGGGACGTTGGTATAATAACGCTCTAGCCACACATTACATTGGATGCATGATGTTTGTTCAGGTTTTGATATACAAGCGAGGGTTTGTTTAAATCACAAGGGGTTTCATTATGTAGCTTGATTCCTGGGTAGTTAGGATTGTCCTTTAAGCACGGGGGTAAATTAGAGACATAGTCATAAGGTCTCTTGGAGCATAGGCCATGGGAATAGGGGTACTCTTCAGCTAGGAAACACTCGATATCGGAGTCTGAGTCCTCGCTCAGAACTATGGGCTTTTGGTCGACGTTTGGCTTAGGTTTATTCTGGGCAAGTCTCGATATCAATCGAACATTTTTCTTACCCTTGTTGTCGGCAGTAGGATTACCCTTGACTTTCTTACTCATAGGCTTCTTGACAGCCTTAGTCTTGTCTTTTATGATGTCAGGAAGGTCGATGTCAGGGAAAACTGAGGGTTTGGCAAGGGGGAGAAGAACATGAAATGGCATGAGTGGCTCGACCATAGTCTCACTAACCACAACCTTATCGATTTGAACAGACTCTGGATTAGCAAAGCCATTTCTGGATAGAAAGGCTTTCCAATTATTGCCATGAAGGTTTAAATGGTGGACGACGATGAGTCTAATCAAGATGTGATGAAACAAGCTGCTATCAGCATTCTCGCGTTTGAATCTCTTAGCCATCTTGTAAAGACTACGCAAGAAGTAAAATGGCATGTTCAAAGGATAACCCATGAAATTCATCAATAACCAAAGGTGATACATAAAAACCAAGCCATACCGACCTTCACAGGTCACAAATTGTTTCACAATCACCAAAATATCGTGCCACCTAGGTTTGTGGGTGGAAATAGGCATACCTTTATCAGAGGAGACAACCTTCCTTGATACAAATAGTAATGGCCACAACACCTCATCAACTTTGGAGTTTTTAAACCATCGTTGGCCTGTAGCTTCCAGTCCTGTAGCAGAGCTTATGAATTCTTCATTGAGTTCAAGCTATATGTCACCTATTTTAGCCCTGCACCCCTCAAAGGTGAGGGCGAATTGTTGGGCAACCGAAAGGTTGAAACCCTCAAACCTCTGTATAAACACGAGCCAACCACTATCTTCTAAATCCTTTTGGGCATTATCGAATAGTAACAAAGCTTGGTTACCATTTGTCTCTATTCACACCACCGATGCCATAGACAGGAGCACACGGTGAGCAGGGTGCACAGGCTAGGGTTCAAACACAGCATACGCAGGGGTAGAATGCTCACAGGGTTACCCGAAAACTAACAAAGGTGAACCGGGATAGGGGGAAAACATTAATGGAAGAACGTGCGAAGGTGGTGGAGCTAGTTCAGCCCATGCACAATAGTAATATCCCATAGTACAACCGACGACGCATATGGTGATTCATATCACTATTGCAATGTGTTAAAAATTAAAACCAATTAAAC
Organism: Picea sitchensis; assembly: GCA_010110895.2. Taxonomy (NCBI): domain Eukaryota; kingdom Viridiplantae; phylum Streptophyta; class Pinopsida; order Pinales; family Pinaceae; genus Picea; species Picea sitchensis. The sequence goes on from SNQJ01S0000125.1 coordinate 186,518, forward strand.
CATTAACGAAAACTATGGTAAGTTGACCCCAATGTTTTCACAAGCATAACGTTTGCATGGTTTTTCAAAATCAAAACAATGTTTCGAATAAGAAATTGACCATAGAACTTATACAATATATAAAACTATTGAATTAAGGATCTAATCATCATGTCAATGTTTTCATGAAACCAATGCGCCAAGGAAATCGATGAAAAGACTACAAAACATGAAACCACCACTGTATTAAGGACTCAATGACACTCATTATCGAATCATCACAATCTTATAAAAATGAAATCACATTAACAATTAAAGAATGCCAAGTGAGTAAGGCTCTTGGAGTCTTGCCAACTTTGTGACTATAATCAAATTGGAAATGCAATGAACACATAGACAAGAGTGCCATAATAATCCAGTGACGATTTTAATGTGGCTTCAAAATCAGAGATTTCACGCTTGCAGTCGTGAAAACAAGAACAAAGGCCGCTGTGGAAATGCGCGAAATAATAGTATTGTTTTATTCAGAGATTGCGACGAAAATCAAGGGTTGCAAAACACTAGTGTAGCAGCTTATAAGGATAGGATAAAAATGTGAATTGGCTGCCAACAGGTTCGTTGTACTTTTGGAGATAAACTCTGTGGAAGATAGGGTTTTTGACTAGTCCTGTAACTATCTCAAACAAGTGTTTCAGGTAAAACAATCATAACTTCTGTATAGAGGATCAAAATTATATGAGACCAATTGCATTGGAAATATTTTAGTCTTTAGTATTTTTTTTGTGAGTTTCATACTTAGATATCAAATATTGAGCATGTGGCATGTTGTACAAGTTCGATCTCTAGAATAGGATAGAATTCAGGAAGGTTTGCCATTTTCACTATTTCTCCTTTTCAGTGAGGAATCAAGCAACAAAACTTGTAGAAATGCCATAGAAGATATCAAATAAGGTTGGATAAAAGTTTCAAACCTTGATTCATTACATGTATGGACTTATCCTTGTTGGAAGTTACGATTTGTGATTAATCCAGAAACTAGTCCCAAACAAGTGTTTGAGATAAATTTAACAAGTGATGTTGGGGTTTATATGTGGACCCAATTTATATGTGGAACCATTTTCTAAGTGGACCCAATTTGATGATGTTGAAGTTGAGGAAGGTATTATGAACAAAGATCATATTCACCAGGTTGTTACATGATTAAAGGTATGTCTTTATATGTGTTCTTGAGGGTTATATCTTGATGTTATGGTATATTATTGAGGCATATCTTGGAGAGTCTTTGGCACATGGATAGATACATATGTTTGTGATTTTAGGCATATTATTTGAGGTATATATTTGGTACATGGTTTATGGTTTATCATGGATGTTATGACACTTTCTTGAGGCATATCTTTGGCACATGGTTTGAGGCATATATTGGTGATGTTGGGCATACATTTTGAGATATGTTCTTGGTGATATTGGCATATGATTTATGTGAATGGATCTAGTTTGATTATGATGATGTATTTGTATCAGTGACAGGTTTATTATCAGTGACAGGTTGATTATTAGTGACAAGTTGATTATCAGTGACAGTGAGAGGTTTATTATCAGTGACAGGTTGATTATCAGTGATCATGATAGGTTGATTATCAATGACAATGACATGTTGATTATCATTGACAAATTCAGTGATAGATTGAGTCTCCATTTATATTTCAGGGAGGAAGGAAGGGGCTAGGAAAGGGGGTCGTATTCTCCTTCTGGTTGGAGCCAAAGAATACAGGGAGTTGGATCTTCCTTCAGGTTGGAGCCTATAAATCAGGGGGTCGTAGCATCCTTCTAGTTGGAGGTGGAGAATTCAGGGAGTTGTAGCTTCTTTTAGGTTGGAGCCTGTAAAAAGGGGGTTGGAGCCTCCTTCTAGTTGGTGCTAGAGAATTTTGGAATTTGATGCTTCCTATGAATGTCATCTTTTGATATATAAGAAAGCATTCTGTGGATTTCTCCCATTTTGGTTTCCACGTAAAATTCTGGTGTACTATGTATTTGTGGTTGTATGTTATGCATTGTTGAATGGCATTGTTAATGATGTATTGCATGCAATCATAAATGATAAATTAATTGATAAGTTGAAGATCACATGTTTTGATTAAAAGTTGTAAAAAGTGCTCAATATTGATTCACCCCTGCTTAGTATTGGTGAATATTCCAACAGTCTGCAAATAAATTTAACACAGAAAGAAAAATTATCCAAGTTCAAGGGAAGCCACTAATCTCTTTGAATCCCTTAGTTTTCACAAGAATGTTGCGAATCCAAAAACCCACCATGTATTTCAAAAAAGAGGAAGCTGGTGAATATATTAAGGAACACTAAGGAGAAGAAGATCTCCTCGAGAACTATCTTGCCAGCTTGAGCACTGTTACAGATTCACTCAAGTTGAGGTAATTTCTTTGAAATACCCTTACAAAGAATTTGCCTGGTTGTTTTCCTGGATAATTGGATTGGAGTCCATGATCTTTGTTCCAAAATATGTTTTTTATATTCTTCACTTTGTTGTTCACAAAGAATCCTTGATTAAATGGGTATGAATTATTTCAAATGAGATATGATTTAAATTGGGTGGTTTGAGAAAAACCTGGAAATTATATATGACTTATTTTTTGGTATATGCTATAGCCTACTGCCACATATTTGAAGACTTGTCGAGATCAAGGAGTGTTGATTTCAAGGTGGAACCTGTCTTTGTCTGGTATCCTTCATTATTGAGACACAAAGCTCAATAAAATTTCTACGAAGTCCATAATAGTTTTATTTTTTACTTCAAAAAATTAATCTTTGGTCCTACTAAATCACAATTATCACTAGAGGCTACCTCCTTTCTCGTCGAGAAAGGAATTTTTTAGACTATGGAGGATTTCAGTTTTTTGAGACTATTCGGTTTCCAGGGCAAACCCTTCTTGCTCTCCTTTTATGTATCTAATAAAATATTTGTCACCGAGGTGTACATACAATACAAATATTGGGCACACTTCTTCAATGAAAAAAGGAAGAAATGGTTCATCCCACTACCCTGGAGAGTTGGGGAAATTTTTTTCAAGCATATTTGTCACTTGGATGAATTTGTAGGTCAATTTGATCAACTTGGTTTAAAGGAAGCTCAATGCAATGAGGGTTTTGACCATAAAGACCTATTTTCTGCACACATGTCCCTGGTGGGATATTCTTCTTATTTTTATAAGTATGAACAATTCAAGGAAGGAGGAGGGGACAATCAAAATATCCCCGAGGCCTCAATTAGATAATCCTTAAATGATGTTGTAGAAGTGGATAGCACTAATGAATGCTATAGACAAAAGGGAAAAGAGGCAACAAGAAAAAACCCTAATTCACCTAGTGTTTCTCAGAGTGGTACTTCTATAAAGACAAAATCTAGAAATAGCGGTCTAGAACCAAGGAAAACACTAGTCGAAAATTAAGATAACGGTGGTGATAAATACCCTACGAGGAAAAAATTTGAAAAATCTCATGTTGCATATACTCTTGTTAAAATAAAGAGAGAAACTTAGAAAACGAGACTCGAGATACTTGAAATTTAGGAAATTCCCTGAGCTATAGATGTAGATGAAGCGATAGAAGAACCCAACTGGTCAGAACAAATGTTGTCGGAGACTATGGAAATTTTTGAGGCTTTGGTTACTCAAGAACCAGATATCTTTGAAGAAGAATCTGTCACACTTCACCATGCAGCCTACCATAAAAGTTCCAAGAAAGTGTTAATAGAGAAAGTTAACATGAAAAGTAAAAAAGCTTCTGAAAAATGGAAATCATAAAATGATTTTCATGAGGTTTCACCCTAAAAAATTATACAATTTCACAAGGAAACCGATGAAGAACTAAAAGAGTGCATTTTTTATATTGAGAAAGAAAAATTAATTTTAAAAGAAAGAATACAGGAATTAGAGAAATCTCTAATTCCAAAACCATTGTTTGTTGAACCTTTAACTGCAATTCAACCAACACTTACTATTGAGGATGTCCCAAAAAGCATTAGCAAATTGAAAGGTTCATATACTTTGTCGTTAGGGTCTGACCTTAACCCCTCTTAGTAGGTCAATAGTTAGCATGATATGTTTTCCATGTAATAAAGGTTGACATTAGTTAATAAGACCTATTAAATAAATGTGAACAAGTCAATGTAAGAAGACCTAATAGAAGCTTCCACTTCTAGAAAGATATTCCTCTAGAATGTTCTTTAGAAGATAAAATTTGTATAAATAAGAGTAGGAGGTATGAGAAAGTTTGTCTTGAGTATTATTGTAAGAGAGCTCTTCTCATTTTGGAGGTTTCCCCCTCAAAGAGGTAAGTGAACAAAGATTTCTTAGTGATAACAATATTTTGTTTCTGCTCTCTATTAAATGTTCCTGTTATTCTTGGGGTGTATTTTTCTTGTGGTGTTATCTATTTCAGGTTAAGTATATTACAAGTGGTATCAAAGCTCTTTCCAAGGAAGGAATTGTGTGTAAAAAAATTTCAGGGTAGAGACGTTTTCTGGCATCTTTAAGCTACATTGATTTGTTTTTCAATGCATAAATTCACGGTCAGGGAAGTATACATGCAATAAATACAAGAGTTTTTTAAGCTCACATTGTACCCCTGTTGGTACCCCTTCGAGTGGTAGCACATTAGAAAACATATGTATACATACTAGCCTAGGTATCCTGAAACCCATTGTAGATCAACTGATTGGCTGTCTGACTGATATAGTGCCACCGAGAACAGCACTTAGGAAGATACTCTCTAGTACTTAGGTAATCAGTTAGTACGACTAAGGGTAAGGTCTAACCTCCTTAGTTGGTGCCCTGAGATATTGGGCCAAGTACTATTGTTTGACCCCGCACATATATCAAAGAGCTATAGCACAAGGAAAACCCTTTCCTATAGGAACCCCGAAAAACCTAACTCGTGGGTAAGGAAACATAACTGAAAATTAATAGACAAGATCTACTGTCGTGAAACCTTTCCTCCTGCATTTTGGTTGTGAAATGACTACACATTTTTTACTGTTAATAATTTGGGTGTTTTGATGAGGCAACAATATTCAGATCGGAGTACAACTCCACAAGAGTATAGTGGTCCCATCAACACCCTTATTTGGGACCTCTACCATTGGATTCCTCTCTTTGTCCTGATTGCAGTGGTACCTATCATTTTTAAGCCTATTTTTTCAGTGGACCCGACCTCCTTTTTCTGACACCCTCATTTGGGACCTCTCCCATTGGATTCCTCTCTTTGTCCTGATTTTCATGGTACCTCTCATTTTTAAGCCTCTTTTTTCCATGGAACCAACCCCCTTTTCTGACACCCTTATTTACCACCTATCCCAACAACCTCCTTATCTTGTGTTGATTGTTGAGATATCATTCGGCCTAGGCCTCCATAATGGCCCCTACTACTCATGCTCAAAACCTAGAAGAGTCAGACACTAAGGTAAAAAAAATCTTTGAGGACATGGACTAGGTCCATACAAGCCTGACCACCATCCAACAACAACTGCAAGACTTGGTGACACATAACAAGGGTAAGAACCTTGAGTACAACTTTGAGGCTACTCATTATTCCCATTATGAAAATACTCATCTTTCCCACTCCCCTTAGGGTTCTCCAAATTCTTGGAATAAGGTGCCAAAAGTTGAGATGAATAAATTTGATGAATCAAACCCGTCCAGGTGGGTATCCCAAATGGAACACTACTTCTCCCTCCATGATATTAGGGATGATGAGACCAAACTCCATGTGTGGGTTTAGTTGGTAATTAATTAGAATGATATATTTTCCATGTAATAAAGGCCGACATTAGTTAATAAGGCCTATTAAATAAATGTGAACAAGTCAATGTAAGAAGACCTAAGAGAATCTTTCGCTTTTAGAAAAATCTTCCTCTAGAATGTTCTTTAGAAGATAGAAATTGTATAAATAAGAGTAGTAGGTATGAGAAATTTTGTCTTGAGTATTATTGTAAGAGATCTCTACTCATTTTGGAGGTCACCCCCTCAAAGAGGCAAGTGAACAAAGCTTTCTTGGTGATATCAATATTTTGTTTCTTCTCTCTATTAAGTGCTTATGTTATTCTTGGGGTATATTTTTCTTGTGGTGTTATCTATTTAAAGTTAAGCATATTACATTTGTTGTTGTCTATGAGAAAATATGTTGGAGATGGAATCCAGAAAATAATAGACCTAATCCATGCAATCTGGGAACCAGCACAAAGTTCAACCAATTTTTCAACAAGGGTTACACATTTTAGAGAATGTCTCCAAAAGGATCTAGAGAATCATGAATGCTTTTACAAGGAATTTGTGGGAACATTTGCAGCAAAAATTTCAATTTGAAGAAACACCCACAGAAGAGAACAAAATATTCCCTCTAGTATCTAAATGAAATAGATTAACGCTTGCTAGAAGCAAAAGGATTAAATTTTTAAGAGAAATGTTTTTTGAATTGGAAGTTGTTAAAATCAAGAGAGATGACTTATTTATTAAACTTGTTGATCTTACAAAATAACTGAATGACCCCAATTTATTAATGGATATCATACTTATGTATAAATAGCAACTATTGTAATAGATTGAAGTATTAAAATCTGCATGGGCGATTGAGTTTAGTGACTAGGTGGAATTCCCCAAAGATGAGGTGGAAAGGTGGCTTGTCCAATACATAAATAAAAAAGATGATATCAAGGGCATGTTTCACGAATCAAGTATTGATTTAAGAGAAATGGACAATGAAATCTTTGAAATAAAAACCAAGCACAAAATAATGATTTCTCTGATGAGGGATTACATAGAAAAATGGTTAACACAAACATTGGTTAAGATCACTGAAACAAATCAATATGAAGTGGTTACAATGGTTATTCCACCTCTAGCACAAAAACAACCATCTACAAAGGACGCCTCATTAAGCAAGTAAAGGGGTTAAAAAACTTTCCATCACAATAAGTCAAGTAGCAACCTTATTCTTTCTCTTGCCATCTTTCTTCTTCATTCATTTGTAATTTTGCCTTTTTTGTTCCCAACAACATGCAAAACCTAAGGCTAAAACTTGACTATTTATTTTTTGTCTTCCAGGTCTCTCTTTCATTTTATGGTCTGTGTGAACCCCATCCCAGTCCTATTTGAAGGACAAACACTTATTTTTATTTGTAACCTAAGACATTATTCCCTTTTTATTTAAAGACATCTTGATGAAGACCAAAACTGGGGGTCTGTCAAATCGAGTCTTTATGAGCTTCGATCCAAGGACCTGTAGGTTATCTAGCCCACACATGGATTAAAACTTCGTCCATGGAAGAAATAAAACTCCTTATACAATATCAACTACACCCTGAACTACATCTTGGAGTCTTTAACTCGGTCTAACCTTATGAATTTCATATGAACTTAATCTTCTTTCGCCACCATAGGACCAAGTTCTAGGCATTTCAATCAAACGCTAAAATACAGGCGCTTAATTTCGATAGAACCACGAGCTGGAACCAATTACAAGCTATCAAAGTCTTCTTCTATATGACTTCTCTATTAGACACTTTCTTTTGTTGTATCAGAGTGCCACCATTAGACTCCTCAAATATGGGTCACTCTAACAATTCAGACTAGACCAGTCTGAGAGTTCACTGAAACTATGGCCATGTGTCTCCTTCACAACTATTGGTTTGATAAGATCCAAATAGATCCGTACCCTCAGTCGAGTTTCTTCTACCTGCAATATGAATTGTTGAACCTTCTCTCCGATGAAAGATTTTGATCACTCATCGGAGTTTTGGCATTGAGGCTTCAGAGGAGCCCAAATCTATGAGGGTTCAATCTACAATTGATCTGGACCATTGTTTCTCTGCTCCAATGAATTATTAGATCTATTTCTTGGAGTATCCTTCCTCAGAACTTCTAGATTTGATTAGGCTTCGATGACCCTTTATGATGGATGGCCATATCTCTCCCTCGGTCTCAGGATATCAGTTCAAAGGATCATCATTGATCCATCTTGTGATTGACAAACGATCTTTCTCCTTGTTATATTGTGTGTCTCTTCACCATTCCAACCTACAACCAAGTACTTACGCTACACAACATACCTGAAACAACTCCTCATTCAAGGCCTCTCACTCACACATAACTCAATCATAGATTTAATCATGTTGTGCACACAACAACAAAATTAAGCCTTGAATTCATCACATAGAGATAACACTCGAGATACACAAAAATACATCCATTAACATTAACATCAATATCGATCATACATTACATGGCCTCTATGGGTCAGGCCACTCTCCACAACCTGATTCTACATTTTCCCTAGCCCCCTCCTCTCAGATGCCCGGAATCTTACATAAATAAACAAGAACAATACAAGGCTGTGGATCATCTCAGATCCATAGATTTCTCCTAAGATCTCCATCAATTGCACAAAATCAGCCAAACCTTACCAAATTCACATGAAATAATGGAAAATCACATCCTCTTTCCATGCTTCCTTCTTGTGGAAGGTCCTAGAATTTCAACTTTGACTTGGGGTGGTTTTTCTCCTGCATCACATCTATTATTTTTGAGGTTCCCAAAGAACTAGTTTGTGACATAACATTATTGATTTCATAAGAATTTGAATTTAAGCATGATATTTCAGATGTGTGTCTATCAAAATCTTTATTGGGTTTAATGAAAAGATCATTTAGAGTTCTCTATTATATGTAGTCCATACTTGTAGCATAGTGAAAACATTTTCTTTATACAAGATACCTGGTCCTTTCTTAGGTATTCTTTACATGTGAATATTTAATTCAAAAATAAGATTGGTCCTTTCTCAGGAATTTTTATGTTCTTGTATGTTATTTGAAATAGAGGAGTACCAAATCTTTAAAAACACATGGCAATTTATCCTCGTGAGGTTGACTTAAAGAATCTAAGACAATCTTTTAGATCAATAGTACTCCAACCTCAATGCCCTCCAGGTGGCTCCAGGTGGCTGTGATTCATGGCAATGCTCACATACCAATCTGACCACATGTTTACGCCCTCACTGCGTGGTTTCTCTTTGTAAGATGGTAAAAATCATGCACTACATATTTCGGGCATTGAATTATTCAATACATTGTTGACTTTATATTGCTTTAAATAAGTTGTTTTTATATTGATTTTCATGTGGTAAGACATATATCCTTTCCTTACACGCAACACACCCTATGAGGGATTCACATGTGATATGAGAGATCTTCCCACTTATCACACAATGCATCATGGTTTGGAGAATACCTATTAGCGGTTACATGAGATTCATCCAGCACAGATGATCCAATATTGAAACTTTCAGTTTGAAATGCAGGGAAACTACTGGTTGCAAAATCAAATCTGTTCCATGAAAAGGTAGGGAAGGATTTGTATCAGTTGCAAAAACAAAGGTCCATTGCAAACACAAATATCCAGTGTAGAGAAGATATATAAGCAGAGAAGAGAAGATAGTTTTGTACCTTGAATTCTTGCAATCATCAACCAAAACTGCCACTTACTCTTATCCTCATGGTTGGCTCTCCAATTTCAATATTGTTTTTGACATATTACCCATGGAAATTTAGAACGAAAATATCACATATTTATTTTTAAAGAAAAAAATAATATTTTTTGTTGATTAAGGTTTGTTGTCATTGATGTCAACCCTTGAAGAAAGCCTGGTAACACAAAGGTTTAGGTAATGGACCCAAGTTTGTTTGATGTAAATATGACTCATTATTGTCTTGTCATGATTTATAATAAGTACAAATGGATGAACTCCAAAGTGGTCCCCTTATGGTGAAAGCCCTCACGGGAAGACACTTTGCGGATTGAGTTATCCTAGAAGTATGGTTAGAGAACCCATGATTATTTGTGGAATAATGAGATGAAGGTCAGTGAAACTATCATATATGGATAGTTATTTTCATGCCATTTTCAGTGGCATGTGGAATGTCACATAACTCCTCACGGTTAGAGAGTTATGACCATGAGAAGTTGGAGAACCCAGGTTTGGGTAATGGACCCAAGTTTGTTTGATGGATAATGATATGTGTTTTGATATGTTTGTAGGTAATACTATTCTATATGGATAGTACATGTCATTCCATTTCTGGTGGTATGTGGAATGTCACATAACTCCTCACGTTTTGAGAGTTATGTCCTTACGAAGTTGGAGGACCCTCACATGTCATCTAGAAGCCCCAAAAGGTCAAAGTGGTCAAAGTGGTTTAAAATATTTTAGAAGGTAAATAATAAAGTGAAGTGATGAGTGTACTATAATTCAAAGTGAATACAAAATAAATTATTTAAATAATAAATTTAATGGAGAATTTAGAAGTGGGTTAACCCTAAAATAAGGAGATTGGGCAAAGTGAC
>SNQJ01S0000125.1:196956-226173 GCA_010110895.2 Picea sitchensis
TTTTAGAAGGTAAATAATAAAGTGAAGTGATGAGTGTACTATAATTCAAAGTGAATACAAAATAAATTATTTAAATAATAAATTTAATGGAGAATTTAGAAGTGGGTTAACCCTAAAATAAGGAAAGTGGGAAAAGTGACCTAGAAGATGTTTTTAAGGAAGCTACTTTAAGAGTATAAATAAGAGGCAAGGCTCTCTCTTTTTAGATCAAACTTGAGAATATTGAATATATATAGGTGTCTGAGGTAACCGGAGGATATCTAAGCCTAATTTCATAGGGAAGGTGAAGAAAATAAGGCCGGAATTCAAGGGAGGATAAATTCTTTTGATGATGCTTTCTAAGGTATGTTATTTACAGGTCATCTCACCATTTTCACAATAACTTTTTTTATAGAATGATTCAGACCATGAAATTGATATGAAATTTAGGACACATATCCAAGTGTCTGTGGTAAAAAATTCAGCTTGTGGGTCGGTTTTTTTTTGGAGTTACACTCCGTGGAAAATAGGGCTTGTGGCTAGTTCTGAAACTAGTCTAAAATAGGTGTTTCGGGTAAAAACGTCATAAATTATTCATAACAGATCCAAATTCAGTAAGACCAAATGTGTTGGTTATAGTAAAGTATTCAATATTCTATGGAACATTTTCATATACATTCAACAAACATTCTGTGCGGGGCACACTCTACAAGGTCACTCTCTAGAATAAGCCAGAATTCAACAAGGTATGCCATTTTTGATATAACTCCTTTTCTGAGAGGTTCCAAGTAGTGACACCTAAAGGAATTACATAAAAAACATTGAAGAACATTGTGTATCATTTTAATATCTTTATTCATTATAGGTACATAGTTATGATTATTTCAAGTTAGGGTTGTTGACTAATCCAAAACTAGTCATGCGATACTAAAGAAAAGTTTGATGAAAATGCTAGTCTCTTGTTGTTGAAGTTAACGAAGTTTTGTAGGTACGTGATAATATACACTAGGTCTATTATAGAGTTACAAATCATATTTGGATGATGAAATTGATGAGGGATTTTGTTTGAGGTACATGTTGGGTACATGGTTGAGACAAGTAGTTGATGAGTTGGCACATACATGAGGTGTATAGTTGATGATGTTGGTACATATTGATGATTAATAGTTGATGAGTAGTTGACACATGATTGGTACATACTTGGTACATGGTTGGATACACTTGTTTATGGTACAGGTTGATTACAGGTTGTTTGGCATAGATTGTTGCATGGTTGATGCACTTGTTCATGGTACAGGTTGATTACAGGTTGAGGTACAGGTTGATGAATGGTTGATGCATGGTTCAAGTTTATTGGTACAGGTTTACAGTGGTATATCTCACAGTGATAGTGTGAAAATGGTTCCATCATTCTACTTCTACTTTAGGGCGGTTGTATGGGGAAAGGACAAGTGGTTGTAGCCACCTTCCTATTGTTGCTGGAGAACATAGGGGGTTGTAACCTCTTTCTGGTTGTAGCCAAAGAATTGGGGAGTTGGAACTTCCCTTAGGTTATAGCCTGAGAAACTAGGGGGTTGGAGCCTCCTTCTAGTTGCAGTTGGAAAACAAAGGAAGTTGGTGCTTCCAATGAATTTAATTCTTCAAGACATATAAGAAAAAGCATTATGTGGTTTTCTCCCACTTTGGGTTTCCACGTAAAACACGGGTGTACTATGTATGTGTATGATTGTTCATTTGTTCATTGCTCATTATTGGATGATAATTATACATTGATATAACACTTGGATTATTTGGTTAAAAAGAATTACTATTTCTCTATTACTGATTCACTCCCCCTCTCAGTAATCCAACATTTTTTTCCACTAAATTGAGAACAAGAAAACATATCCATATATATTTATTCTCAAACCCCTGCATCATATTTAAAAAGTCATTTTGTGACCACTTTAGTTTGATATTTGTTACTTAATTATTAAAAAGAATCATTTTGGAAAATTTTTACAAACTAACACTACTCCCCCTTTCAAATCAATAATAAAAAAAATAATAGTTTTATTCTTGAATATAATCACTCAATCTCATTTCTCCTTCATCTATACGTTATCAATAAAATGGTCAAAATCCTCACTAAAAAAATTAAATCATTTTCATAGAAATGTTGTGTCTTCTTCGAGAAAGGTAATGTCGTGTTTAGTTTACTTTTTCTTTTCATCATGTGGTTGCAGTTATTTTTATATGATAACAAAGATGAATCAATGAATGCTCCCAAGTTCGATATAACACACAATGAATGAATGATTTTTTTTCCATAGAAAAAATTCACAATTATATTAGAGATATATATTTTGTTCTATGCTCGAGAGGTTACAATTCAAGATAAAAAAAATACCCAAAAGAAAAAACCTACATTCCATGCTGATCATAGTCAATCTAGTGTTGTCGGCCAACAATAATTTTACCTAAGAACGGAAGTGTAATGGAGACAATTATGGTGGTTCTACGGGGAAAAGAGGAGAGGATGTCCAGGCTAATGCTTTGAAGTTTTTCTCTGCAAAGGAGTATATCAAAATGATTGATCATATTTCTGATTTTGTAGCTGGCGCTCGTCCTAAAATAATCTTGGAACATGGGAGGGGCCCTTGTTCCCGTCCAACCAGATATTGAAGGTTATGATTCCGAATTGTTTCTTGAGTGTAGCCTTGAAGAGTAAGTCAACTTCCTTGTTTTTTTCATGATAAATATGTTTGAAGTTGAGCTTGCTGAAAGATGATTGAAGTTTCCTGATCCTATCCTTCCAGCCCAAGAGGGTGGTGACCTGTATCTTGCCTTTTTTTTTCAACCAGTCTATGACAATGTAGGAATCCCCATACAACAGGAGTGTATCTAAATTTAGTCTTGAGGCCAGATGGAGAGTGGCCCAGGCGCCCAATAATTCTGCCTTGGTGTTGGTGCCCTATCTGCAATTAAAAGTCCATCTGCAAAGAGTATTTGGATATATATATATATATATATCACACCTCCTGCACCACTCTGCATACCATTTGATTATGCTTCTCCATCGAACCATACTGTGGGAGACTCCTCCGGGGTAAGGATCTTGTGCTTGGTTTTTTTTGACACTATTCTTGGTTGAATGGTTGTCTAGGAGTTGTGCAGGCCAAGCAATTTGAAGGCCACTGTATTGGCTAAAGGAGGCCTATTTTCAAAGATAAAATTGTTTCTATCAAGCCACACATGCCAATAGACCATGGGAGGGAGGTTTAGTGAGTGATGGGTGATTTTTTACCAGTTTTCAAATCAATCTGCTAATGTGTTCCCATCCCAGATGATATTAAAATTGAGAGTTGCAGAGATGATGTCCCAGAATGATTGGGTGAAAGCGCAGTTGATGAAGATGTGTTGTACAAATTCTTCTTCTTTGTTGCAGAGGTGGAAGATGTTTGGGCCGACCCATCCTTTTTTTTGGAGGATGTCCCAGGTATTAATCTTGTTTTCAAGTGCAAGCCAGATGAAAAGTTTTATCTTGAGCGCTAAATTCCAAGTCCAGAGACTGTGCCTCTAGCCACCAATTGTGTTATGCCAGGTGTGATTCAAGATCTCTGTGTAAACATTTTTTACTGTCAGGTTACCCGAGCGGTCATCCCCCGTCCACATCAACTAGTCATCTTTTTCATAGAGCTGAATGCACGTGCTCGAGAGGTACCAACAGAAGATATTCCATTCGGGAGCTAAGATTGCAAGTAGTTTGATTTCTTGGCTAGATTTCCAATTGTTTAATAGAAAGTCGGTTTTGCGTGCCCCAGTCGATTGTAATAGGTACATGAAGTTTTTTTATTTAATGAAGGAGATTAGTTGTGGGGAGAGATAAGAGTCTTGTTCCATTCCAATGATGTGGTCTTATCCAAGGATGATGGAGTTCCCAGAGCCTGGGTTCTAGCAGAGAGAATTGGATATCAGCGCACAGATTTTGTAAGGTTTCTCCAAAGTGGTGAGGCCAATCTTGTAGAGGGCATCACTGTTATGAGCTAGGAGTCCACCGATACGTGTGTCATGTATTTATCCTTTATGACTGAGTGCTAGATACCTATTTGTGTTAAAACACGCCCAAGAGTGTTGGCCGCCAGTGCTTGGTTGGAGTTGGAGAGGTTCCTGATCCCCCAACCCCCCTTTTTTTTTGGTTTTTCTAATGTTTCCCAGTTGCACAGTTGTTGGCGACTGTGATTCGTGCAGCCCGACCAGAGGAAATTGAATGACAACTTCCTTATCTTTTCTAACACAATGGCAGGTATGGCTGCTAGCACCATCCAGAAAATGAGTTGACCTTCTAAGACCCCTTTGATAAGGGTGAAATGACCTCCTAAGGATAGCCAATGGTTACACCAGTGACCAATTCTTTTCTCAACTTTGGCGATGAGCTAGTTCCAATTGGTGGGCTTGAGTGAATCAACTTTTAAGAAATAGTTGAGGTATTTGAAATCTTCAGAGAGGTGTATAAATCTGTGAGGGAGAAGATCTTTTAGTAGGGAGAGTGTTTGGTCTTGAATATTTGCAAAATGGAAGGTCTATTTGTCCCAATTACTCAAAAGTCCCGAGCCATTGCAGAAGGTCTTTAGTATTTCTTTGATTTCCTTCCATTCCTGAACTAAGCCATTGGTCATAATAAGAACATTGTTGGCGAACAGTAGGTGTAAAATCCTGACAACTCTGGAAAATTTTATCCCATAAATCTTCCCTTTAGATTGACTATTTTTTAGAAGTAGTGACAAGCCTTCCATGACCAAAATGAATAATAAAGGGGAGAGTGGGAAACCCTACCTCAAGCCTCTGCCACTGCAAAAAAAAGGGGAAGTTTCTCCATTCACCAGAACATAAAAAATTGCAGTTGTCACTCTGCACATGATCCACATAATAGAGGAAAGACTGAAGCTCGATTGAGTCAGGATTAATCTAAGGAAATCCCAATCTATGCAGTCAAAGGATTTTTTCAGGTCTAATTTCAGAATGAGTGCCTTTGATTTTTTATCCTTGATGTTGTGTAGGCACTCCTGTGCCGTGCCAATGGAATCTAGGATTTTTCTTCCTTTTAAAAATCCATGATGTTCACCCGAAAGTGTCCTCAAGAGGATGGGCTTGATCCTGTTTGCAATGATTTTTGTGATCAGTTTGTAGAAAAGATTGCATAAAGCAATCAATCTGTAGTCCCCAAAGGTGGATGGATTGTTTTCTTTGGGGATGAGTGTCAGTTTAGGACGCCTATGATTCTGCCTCTGAGTCTAGAGTCTTCCACAAGGTCTAGCAGGTCGGTCCCAACCAAGTCAAAAAGGTGTAGAAAAAAATCTACAGTCCAACCATCAGGGCATAGACTTCCATCTTTATTAAAGGAATTTAGAGCCCCAAGAACCTCCTGAAGCGTGCATGGATTGTTCAGTAAGTTTGTATCTTCTGTTGTGACTAACTGTGGGAAGAGTCTGGCAACGGATATAGAGTCCTGTGGACAGATGAGTCTATATGCCTCATAAAAATATTTGAAGTGTGTAGTGGCCACATTATTTAGAGCTCATTGTCCCTGTGTATAAACCCTGAGTCATCTGAAATCTCCCAAATATGATTTTTATTCTGTATGGATCTCGCAAAATGGTGAATTTTTTTTGTGTTGAGATCACCACCTTTGATCCAAGTTGCTCTGCTATGTTTTCACCACCGGGCTTCATCCACAAGGAGGATTTTATTTCTTTAAGTCTCCAGGTGTTGTAAGGAAAGGATCCTATCACGGTGTCCCCTGACTAACTTGTCTTCAAGGAGACAGGTCTGAATATTGTTCTCCAAATCTGTAAGTCTTGTCTGGTTTTTTTGTCTGTAATGGTGTGCCCATTGTTTGATGCGACATTTAAGAGATTTTAATTTCCAAACCAGGCGGTGTTGAGGTCTCGGTTCGGTGTTGTAGATTGGATCTTTCTAGACTTCCTTGACAATGACATTAAACTTTTCCTCTTGTAGCCAACTAGGATTTAGCTTGAAAGGGTATGCTTTCAGAGAAGGTGTGGTGCCAAGTTGTAAGAGGATAGGGGTGTGGTCCAATAGAAAGGGATATTCCACCCAGGTTCGGATTCGTCCATCCAGTGTATCTAGACCTTCTGAGATAAGAACCATGTCTAGCCTCTTTTTTATTACCTTAGAGACTGCGTGGCCATTGCACCAAGTGGGGATGATGACAGTTGGTGGGATATCTACCAGAGTATGAGCTAGGAAAATATTTTTGAGGTAGCTATCCAGTGGATCCGGAGATGCCGTGGTCCCCCAGACTTCCCCCACACTTGTTGTAAGATTCAAGTCCCCTGCTATGATAAGTTCAGAATAGTATAGTATGACCCGAGTCGCCACCTTATCCCAAAAATTTTACGCTCGATGCATGGTCCATAGATGTTTAGTAAAGAGATATGTTGATTATTCTAGAGACAGGTACCCGTGAGAAATATACCACCACTGCATAGGTAAGGGACCATATAAAAAATAGATGGATCCAAAGAAACAACCAAGCCACCGGAGGTGCCAATGGAGCTTGCAGAGCTGGTAAGCTAGTTCGGGGGGAACTGATTCAATAAAGACCTGACTTTTTGTCCATTCACCATTGTTTCCTATAGGGAGATAATGTTTGGTGAAGTCCTGGAGAGTAGTCTTCTGAATGAGGTAGTTTTCAGGGACCCTCCAACCCCTCTTATATTGAGTGAGAGAAGGATCATGATTTGGCTATGGCAAGATATTTTACAACTCTAAGCACCCCATTGTCAGAGTGTGTTGAAGGACCTTCTTTTCTATGAGAAATGCTAGTTTTTATCGGTGAGTGATCGAAGAGTTTCCCCTTTGACTAGGTAAATTCATTTTCCAAATCTATTTTGGGGGTGGCAGAGAGGTCCAGTGCCTCGCCATAGGCTGAAGGTAAAAAAGTACCTCTTTTGCGATAGGTAGGGAGGGGAATGGGAGAAAGAGCTTCGCTATAGTTTGGGATGAGGGAGTTGAGGATGTCTCCTATGGTGTTGTTACTTGTATCTGAGTCACAAGGGAGGAGGACATTGGTGTTCTCCAAAGTAGTAAGAAAAGGAGGAACCAGATTCTCAGTCCCAGAGGTTAAGGTAGGGGGGAGAGACAAAGAGAGGGGGTCAAGTGGTGGAGAGTGAGGGGATGTCTGAATATTGATTGGGATCGGTATTGACTAAAGATCGAGGGGGCTCGATGCAGATATCAGTGGGGGGATAAGGATGTTCTAGTAAATATTTTCTTGGAAGAGTGGTTTTGGAGTGACGCAAACGAGGTCTCTCCTATCACCTCGCAGGGTCTCTCCACCTGACCTCCTGCTCACAGGATCGATTCTTATCCCTTCTTCTATTGAGCCGAAGCGGCTCCTTAGATTCCCGATTTGAATCCCTGTCAAATGCTTGATCCATAGGTCCTTCTTTACCTTTCACGGCCTTCAACACTTGACCGTGGTTATCCCCGACTCTGTATCGGGGTTTCGGGGGTTCCGCTGTCGAGTGTCGCAGTCCTCTCCAATCCCCAATTTGTGATGAGCCCTCGGCTCCTAGGCGCTAGCCCTCCTAGCTAGAGCATGGTCCATATGACCTGTCTCCGTGTGACCACAGTTCAATCCTCCATCGGAGTTTCGGCATTTGCGATGACACAATGTTTATGTCCACAGGACTCGCGATTTCCCGATTCACAACGCGCCTTTGACCACGCTAGCCCTCCTGGCTTAACCCATGGCCGATGTGACCATCACTCTGAGACTAATACCTTACCCCTCGTTGGGGTTTCAGGGTTTGTGATGCCTAAATGCATACACCTACGGGATTCTAATCCCTCGAATCCCGATCCTCCATCGCGCTAATAGCTGGCCTCCACTATGGCTTTGTCCTCCTCCGCTGCTGCGATGACAGATGGCCCCCACTCATTCGGGTTTCGCGTTTCGCGGTTTCAAAGCACACAAACCACTTGTCACCGGAATCTCCGATATCCCGATGAACCAAACTCCGATGGACGCCTCCTCGTCGGGACTTTCCCGATGGCTCTGATGGCTACCACGCATCCTCCCTGATGGACAGTCCAGATCTCCTCCGGGATTTCGAGACTTTCAAAGTCCCATTTTCTTCGACCTCAGGAATCCCGATTTCCCGATGGTCAATATGCCGACTCAATGCGTATCTCCACCACGTGTGCTTTGCCAACGGACGGATCTGATCTCCCCGGTATTTCGAGACTTGAAAATGTCTCGACTTCTTGTCCACGAGATGCTCGATATCCCGATCCCCGATATGTCGATAGATGGCCTCCCTGTCGGGGTTTTCTCCAGTGTCGCTCGATGATTTCCACGCGTCCTCCTTCAAATGGACAATCCCGATCTCGTCGAGATTTTGGAACTTCCGATGCCCTGGTTCCCTCGACCTTGAGAATTCCGATATGCCAATTCTCTGACCCTTCCGGATCCTTGACACCTGTCCCTCCTGGACGGACAACTCCGATTTTGTCGGGGTTTTCAACTTGAATTTCCCCGATCTCTTGTTCATGGAAACACCGAATTCTCGATGTGCCAAAATGCCGATGGCACTTGATCTCTGCCACGTGTTCTCTGCCAACGGACGGTCTAGATTCCGTCGGGACTTTGCAACTTGCGATGTCACGATTCTCTTGCCCTCGAGAACTCCGATTTCCCGATGGCCGATATCCTGATGGCTACTCCCTATGCAGCTCCAGCAGATCCCACGGATGACGAGATTTCCACTCCATATCTGACGGCTCAGATCAATTCTCCCTCTCTGCGCTCCTCCTGAGGCTTAACCTCTGCGCACCTTCTCCCGATCTAACGGTTGATGGGATTTCTATATGAGATCCGACGGCTGTCGAACTCCTCCTTCTGCAGGCTCCTTCTAATGCCTACCTGGACGTGAATCTTCAATGGTCCATATCTCTCTCTCTGATGATATAACGGCTGTTGTGCTCTCACCTGAGCCCCTTCGCGCCTTCTTCCCAAACTTGGAAGAAATTTGATTCCTCCAAGGCCCCACCTTCGTCTCGTTCTCCTCTGCGAGCTCCTTCCTCTAAGTTCTCGCTGCGCGCATGAAACGCTTCCCTTCTTGATCTTCTGCCTTTGAATCCTCAAAGGGTTCTCCTGACTCCTACACTCCTCACAGAGTCTCCTCATGCACATACTGGTGCTATCCCTTCTGAGCTTTCACAAACACTCAGACCCCTTAGGGGATTTTTTCCTTCTTCTCCCTTAGATGGAGAATACTTAGATGCCCTCCTGGCTATCCTTCTGCTCAAGCCTCTTCTTGAGTACTTCTGGGTATTCAACAACCCAATGAAGATCCTCCAATGGATTCACTCCTTGATTTCAGAACTCAAAGAGTTCCCTTCTTCTTGTGCCTACTTGCACACTTTCTTAATGCCCTCCTGGCGAAGTATCTTCTCTTCCACAGAACACTCCAACAGTGCTGTCTTCCTGTGCACCTATGCACCTGCTCAATGCCCCTCTGGCAGAGCTCCCTGAATCCTCAGTGATTCTGTTTCCTTTGAACTCTTAGCCGAGTTCTTCTCTTAGCACCATTGTGCATACGCTCAATGCCCACTTGGCAGAGCCTTCTACAGAATCCATAGTAGAATTATGTCTGCAACTGTGTCTCTCCTACACAGCCTTGCCTCCAAGGTGTTCAACAACCTTGAGGTCTTTTTCCCGAGTTGCTGATTTCAGTCTTGTGCCTCAGCACGTCTCTGCTTGAACCCACAGTGTTCAGAAGTGCATCCTCTGTGCACGGCTCTCAGAACCCTCAACATTCTATCACACCCTCCTGGTGTGAAGCCTCAAAGACCTTCAACTCTGAAATCAAACACAACTCCTGCAGAATGCATCCACATAACATACATTCACATCACATACAAAGAACACATACAGATGTGCATATAAGACAGAATAATGCAGGAAAAACTACTTTTGTTTATATTAAAATTTGGCAAATTCCTGTAATTACAATGTGTTCCTGAGCTCTCCTTGGCTCTTCTCTTACAACCTCCTCTATCTCAACTCGTCTAACTCAAAATGAGATCTAAAATCTCTTTTTCCTGAGGGGCTCCATCGAGCGCTTCCTTCCAGGATTTACCTACCCTAATAAATTACATTCAATGGGTTGTCTAGTCCAGAATCGGATCTAGATCTCAGCCATACACATATTAAATGCATATCTTATCTACAGCCTACGCAAAGGCATGGCTTCTGTGGATCAACAACCTAAGCACATTAAATTTACATTGAATTTCAAATTCAAAATGAGGTTGCGCCTCTCTTCAGCCTCTGAATGCGTGCGCTCTAACGTGGCTGGCTAGCTGCATGGAGGGATGCTCCTGCATCAAACTCCTCAGCTGCAAAATCATGAGCTCCTGCTCATGCGCTTCCCCTGTAGCTGTTGGAAATCCTCCTAGATCCCAAATGAATCTGTGGAGCTTTCCATCGGCTCCATTCTGCTGCTGCTGTTGCTGCTTCTGTTGTGTTGTTGTTGCTGCTTCTTATCTTCTGCTCAACCTCTCCCTGCTAGCAGTGTCTGCTGACTTCAACATCAGCCTTCTGGTGCCCTATATCACCTCATCCAGCTGCTCCAATGGATGGTCCTGTTTTTGCAGTCTCCTCAGCTGCAAAAATTTTTGGTCATTAGGCAGATCATCATGATCTCCCACGCCTTCCTCATCTATTTCCAACTTCACCTATTGGATGTGTCTTCCCTGCACTTTTATCCTTTCCTCCAGGGCTTCAAATTGATCCCACAGATCAGCAAAGAAAATGTTGTCTTCCTCTTCCTCCTCTGCTTATGCAACCTCCTTTGTTGCATTGTTTTCAACTTCATGGCTGAAAATGCTGAGCCATTCCTCAGAATGCTTGTCATCCTCTTCTTCTACTTCTGCTGCAAATTCCCATGTTGCAGTCTCTTCAGCTTCAATGCTGAATGTGTTGAGCCATTCCTCGGAATGCTCACTCTCTTCTTTGTCCTCTTGGGTAGCTTCCAAAGTCTGCTCCCATTTTTCTTCTTTTCTGACAGTCATAGTTGATTGTTCCCCTGTTGTTGTTGTATCCTCTGCAATAGAATTGTTTACCTCCTCTTGGGAAGATGGTAGGAATATCCCAATTCCCCCAATCATCAGAACATCATCTTGATCTTCCACCTCTTCTATCAGCTACACCTACTGATCTAAATTCATCTCTGAATTTCTGAGACCCTCAGACAGTCTCATCTGCCCTGTCAGGTCCTCTGGCTGATCCAAATTCATCTGCTCATCCCTGCCTACCTGGCAATATGGGATGTCTCTGTTGCCTCCCTAGCAGACCATGAGATCAACCGATCCCATCTTCATCAACACTCCTTGCTGAATTGAACTCTTCATCGAGCCCATGAGACCTTCAGATGGTTCCAAATTTTCACCTCTTCCCTCCTGGCAGTCTTCGATTTTTCCGCTTCCCTCCTAGCAGTCTTCGAGATTCCTCAGCGATCTCCTTTCATCATTGCCTAGCTGACAATGTGAAATCCCATGGCTGTCCTCTTGACAGTCTTTGAGATCATCAGCTGATCTCAACTTGTTGCTTTCCTGGCAAACCAGAATTTCCTCTTCTCTGCCTTCATGGCAGTCTTCGAGATCATCAACTGATCTCATTTCATATTCTTCATCATCCCAATCATCGAGACCTCTTCCAGTCTTTGGCCAATAGTGAAAAATCATCTTCTCTTCTGTGGCCTTGAGGTTTTCAGCATACCTCAACCATTTTCTCAATAGCCTGCGCTGCCCTCTGACCATCAACTCCTTGACTGACCATTTTTCTTTTGCCTTCTCCATGGGCAATTCAAGCATTCGTCTCCTCCTCCTATGCTTCCGCATCCGCAGTTTGAACTTCTCTATGTCTGCCTTTAATTCATAGAGGTCTTTATCAAATTCTCTATCCAGTTCTGCAAGTTTTTCTTCCTTGTTCTTCTTTCTATGGCCTTCAATAGCCATCTTGTTGTATCTATCTGCCTCCCTGACAGATCTGCTGCTGTCACTCCTGCAATCCTGAGTGCTCAGCTTCATCCTACAGTCCTGCTAACTGTCTCCTCGACTGCTTCCTACCTGCAAACAATCATTACAAAGTCCTCAACAACTTTGTCTTCTTCCGTCTCCTCTTTTCTCCTCTTTCCTGAAATATACAAACAAGATATCAGCTCTGATACCACTTGACGCAAACGAGGTCTCTCCTATCACCCCGTAGGGTCTCTCCACCTGACCTCCTGCTCACAGGATCGATTCTTATCCCTTCTTCTATTGAGCCGAAGCGGCTCCTTAGATTCCCGATTGGAATCCCTGTCAAATGCCCGATCCAAGGGTCCTTATTTACCTTTCATGGCCTTCAGCACTTGACCGTGGTTATCCCCGACTCTGTGTCGGGGTTTTGGGAGTTTCGCTGTCGAGTGTCGCAGTCCTCTCCAATCCCCGACTTGCGATGAGCCCTCGGCTCCTAGGCGCTAGCCCTCCTGGCTAGAGCATGGTCCATATGACCTGTCTCCGTGTGACCACAGTTCAATCCTCCATCGGAGTTTCGGCGTTTGTGATGACGCAATGTTTATGTCCATGGAACTCGCGATTTCCCGATTCGCGACACGCCTTTGACCACGCTAGCCCTCCTGGCTTAACCCCTGGCCGATGTGACCATCACTCTGAGACCAATACCTTACCCCTCGTCGGGGTTTCGGGGTTTGTGATGCCTAAATGCATACACCTACGGGATTCCCGATCCCTCGAATCCTGATCCTTCGTCGCGCTGACAGCTGGCCTCCACTATGGCTCTGTCCTCCTTTGCTGCTGCGATGACAGCTGGCCCCCACTCATCGGGGTTTCGCATTTCGCGGTTTCAAAGCATACAAACCACTTGTCACCGGAATCTATGATATCCCGGTGAACCAAACTCCGATGGACGCCTCCTCGTCAGGACTTTCCCGATGGCTCTGATGGCTGCCACGCATTTTCTCTGATGGGTGGTCCAGATCTCCTCCGTGATTTCGAGACTTTCAAAGTCCCATTTCCTTCGACCTCAGGAATCCCGATTTCCCGATGGTCGATATGCCAACTCAATGCGGATCTCCGCCATGTGTCCTTTGCCGACAGACGGCTCTGATCTCCCTGGTATTTCAAGACTTGAAAATGTCCCGACTTCTTGTCCATGGGATGTGCGATATCCCGATCCCCGATATGCCGATAGATGGCCTCCCTGTCGGGGTTTTCTCTAGTGTCGTTCGATGATTGCCAGGCGTCCTCCTTCAAATGGATGATCCCGATCTCGTCAAGATTTTGAAACTTCCAATGCCCTAGTTCCCTTGACCTTGAGAACTCCGATATGTCGATTCTCCGACCCTTCTGGATCCCTGACACCTGTCCCTCCTGGACGGATGGCTCCGATTTTGTCAGGGTTTTCAACTTGAATTTCCCCGATCTCTTGTTCACGGAAACATCGATTTCCCGATGTGCCAAAACGCCAATGGCGCTCGATCTCTGCCATGTGTCCTCTGCCAATGGACAGTCTAGATCCCGTCGGGACTTCGCAACTTGCAATGTCATGATTCTCTTGCCCTCGAGAACTCCGATTTCCCGATGGCCGATATCCCGATGGCTACTCCCTATGCAGCTCCAACAGATCCCATGGCTGACGAGATTTCCACTCCAGATCTGACGGCTCAGATCAATTCTCCCTCTCTGTGCTCCTCCTGAGGCTTAACCTCTGTGCACCTTCTCCCGATCTAACAGCTGACGGGATTTCTATATGAGATCCGACGGCTGTCGGTCTCCTCCTCCTGCAGGCTCCTTCTAACGCCTACCTGGACGTGAATCTTCAACGGTCCAGTTCTCTCTCTCCGATGATCTGACGGCTGTTGTGCTCTCACCTGAGCCCCTTCGCGCCTTCTTCCCAAACTTGGAAGAAATTCGATTCCTCTAAGGACCCACCTTCGTCTCGTTCTCCTCTGCGAGCTCCTTCCTATGACTTCTCACTGTGCGCATGAAACGCTTCCCTTCTTGAGCTTCTGCCTTTGAATCCTCAAAGGGTTCTCCTGACTCCTACACTCCTCGTAGAGTCTCCTCACGCACACACTGGTGTTATCCCTTCTGAGATTTCACAAACACTCAGATCCCTTGGGGGATTTTGTCCTTCTTCTCCATCAGATGGAGAATACTTAGATGCCCTCCTGGCTATCCTTCTGCTCAATCCTCTTCTTGAGTACTTCTGGGTATTCAACAACCCAGTGAATATCCTCCAATGGATTCTTCCCTTGATTTCAGAACTCAAAGAGTTCCCTTCTTCCTGTTCCTGCTTGCACACTTTCTTGATTCCCTCCTGGCGGAGTATCTTCTCTTCCACAGAACACCCCAACAGTTCTGTCTTCCTATGCACCTATGCACCTGCTCAATGCCCCTCTGGCAGAGCTCCTAGAATCCTCAGTGATTCTGTTTCCTTTGAACTCTCAGCCGAGTTCTTCTCTGAGCACCACTGTGCATATGCTCAATGCCCACTTGGCAGATCCTTCTACAGAATCCACAGTAGAATTATGTCTGCAACTGTGTCTCTCCTACACAGCCTTGCCTCCAAGGTGTTCAGCAACCTTGAGGTCTTTTTCCCGAGTTGCTGATTTCAGTCTTGTGCCTCAGCATGTCTCTGTCTGAACCCGCAATGTTCAGAAGTGCATCCTCTGTGCACGGCTCTCCCCTTGATTTCAGAACTCAAAGAGTTCCCTTCTTCCTGTTCCTGCTTGCACACTTTCTTGATTCCCTCCTGGCGGAGTATCTTCTCTTCCACAGAACACCCCAACAGTTCTGTCTTCCTATGCACCTATGCACCTGCTCAATGCCCCTCTGGCAGAGCTCCTAGAATCCTCAGTGATTCTGTTTCCTTTGAACTCTCAGCCGAGTTCTTCTCTGAGCACCACTGTGCATATGCTCAATGCCCACTTGGCAGATCCTTCTACAGAATCCACAGTAGAATTATGTCTGCAACTGTGTCTCTCCTACACAGCCTTGCCTCCAAGGTGTTCAGCAACCTTGAGGTCTTTTTCCCGAGTTGCTGATTTCAGTCTTGTGCCTCAGCATGTCTCTGTCTGAACCCGCAATGTTCAGAAGTGCATCCTCTGTGCACGGCTCTCAGAACCCTTAGCGTTCTGTCACACCCTCCTGGTGTGAAGCCTCAAAGACCTTCAACTCTAAAATCAAACAAAACTCCTGCAGAATGCATCCACATAGCATACATTCACAGCACATACAAAGAACACATACAAACATGCATATAAGACAGAATAATGCAGGAAAAACTGCTTCTGTTTATATTAAAATTTGGCAAATGCCTGTAATTACAATGTGTTCCTGAGCTCTCCTCGGCTCTTCTCTTACAACCTCCTCTATCTCAACTCGTCTAACTCAAAATGAGATCTAAAATCTCTTTTTCCTGAGGGGCTCCATCGAGCACTTCCCTCCAGGATTTACCTACCCTAATAAATTACATTCAATGGGCTGTCTAGTCTAGAATCAGATCTAGATCTCAGCCATGCACATATTAAATGCCTATATTATCTACAGCCTGCACAAATTCATGGCTTCTATGGCTCAACAGCCTAAGCACATTAAATTTACATTGAATTTCAAATTCAAAATGAGGCTGCGCCTCTCTTTAGCCTCTGAATGCGTGCGCTCTGACGTGGCTGGCTGGCTGGCTGGCTGCATGGAGGGATGCTCCTGCATCATGGAGGTTGGAGGAGGGCAGGATTGTGCCTGTAGCAGGGAAGTGTATTCCTGGGTTGGAGTTGTATATTTCGGAGCTAGATTAATATGTGTATTTAACTGTTCTTTTTCCTAGGCAGTCAATGCAAAGTAAAGAGTAGGGAAAACTTGTTTGAGTTTACCTGTAATGGAGTCTAGATCCACTGGGTCCTCATCCTCTAAGAGGTCCGGATAAGAATCCTATGTGTTCATCTCTAGGGATTCTATGCGGGAGGAAAGTTCCAACATGGATTCTTTGGTTATCTCTTCTTCCACGAAGCCGATGCAATGTTTCCTTGGATGATCAGTTTTTCTGCATAGGGTACACCTAAAGGGAATTCCAAGGTAATCTATATTTTGGTGGGTGTGGTGTCCTCTCCATTCGATGTCAATGTTTTCCAGTAGTCCCTCATGTATGTCTAGTTCCACTAGTACCTTGGCTACCATTTTGGCAGGGGCAGCGATGACCTCTTTGTCCACACTGATGAAGCATCCAAGAGTGTTTCCAATGGCCTCTAGGGATTTTGCATTCAAGAGTTATAGAGGCAATCTAGTTAGAAGTACCCAGATATGTTGAAGGCAGAAATAGTCTTGTGAGGGTTCAAAATAGACTCACCAATGCTTCAGCATGAGGCTGGCTTTGTCTATCACCCACAGTCTCTCTAGTATGAGTGAAGCATATTCAACAGTGTTGAACTGGAAGTTGAACCAGCCTCTCGGGAGGTAGGAGATCTTGGTTCGTAGCCCAACAGTGGACTCCAAATGGTGCGCACCCAGTCTGTAAGGTCAGTTTTGTAGAGGTGTTTATAGGATAGTCGGCCTATTAGAGTGAAAAGTGCCATGGCGAAAGAGTCTTCCAGGTCGATATCGGCCCTAGGCACCATTTTATTTTTTGTTTTCCTGGAGCGCCACGGTCTGAGAGTCGGTTTCCTATTGTTGGAAGAGTAAGTGTGAGCCTCCCGTCGAGGCCCAAAGATATCTCCACGAGAAGTAGTGGATAGGTGCTGAGAAGAAAGTGTGTTGACAGGGCATTGCAGAGGGGAGGATATCCTGTGGAGTGCAGGCGTGTGATGATGAGACTGCTTTTGAGGAGAAGAGACATTGGTTAGCTTCTTTGCGGCGAGAGTAGTCGGGTGTAGTTTATCTTGTAGCTGGGAGAGTTCAGTGGTAAATATAGCTGGGGAGGGAGTGTCAAGAGCCTGAGAAAACTGATAATGGAGGGGGGGGGGGTGATGGAATCCAGTCTGCAGAGGGGGTTGTTTAAAAAGAGAGGTGAGTTCATATGCAGTCTTAAATAGGCCTGCACTATTCCATAGTACCTCGTCAGTAGTGCTCATCAATGCGCTGACTTCAACATCCATTTGTGAGAGTTTCGAGGAGTTATTGAAATGAGATTCATCTACCAGTATACCCAGGAGGGGCCTGGAAGAGACTAGGGGAGAGGATATTTATCAGAGAGTGGGGCTTTGTGGTCTTCCCTATTCTGACGTGGGGAGGAAGAGAGGATAGAGTCTGGTCGAATCAGAGGGAAGGTTGGGTGGAAACGAGGGATAGGGATGGACAATAGAGTAGGTGGGACAATATTTTAATGAGATTTGGGGCTTGAGTGTTTATGGCGGTAGGCCCCCCTTGGTTCGTTAAACTCCATATTTATCGTAGTTGCAGGTTCAATCAGGTCCGCCAATGAAGCTCGTCATTTCTTGATGCACTTTGTTTAACAAATATTAACTGCATAACAACCTACCCTTGTTTACAAATTAGTTATATATCTATATCTATATATAGAGAGAGAGAGAGATAACAATTACATTATATTTTTAGACATGAAAGCCTTGAACTTTGAGTATGGAATAAAACAATTACATTATATTTTTATTTTCATATAGTTTTGAATTTGTATACTAAAACCATCTATTCTATTCTATGTTTAATTTAAATAATAATATGTTTTTAAAAGTTTTGATAAATTTTAAATTTAAGATGTACATAAGGTTTATATTATAATTTTTTATGGATATTATAATGAGAGATGATTCTATGTAAGATGATTAATTTTTCATCGTAGTGGGTGACACATTGTAATTGAGTGAATTTTGTAAGACGATTAATTTTTCATTGTAGTGGGCGACAAATTGTAATTGAGTGAATTTTATAAAACATATTGATAAAGGGATAGTAAAATTCCTTTCCAATCTCTAAATACTAAATTTCAATTTAAAAAAGGATTTATATATTCCCAATTTTTGAGTTATTTAATTATGTTGAAGGGTGTTTTTTAAGGAGTGACATTTATGAAAAGAAAGGGTATTGACATAGGGACCATAAAGTTCATTTTCAATATCTGAACATTGAATTTCAATTAAAAAAAGTTGTATGTTGTCAATTTTTAAAATATTTTATTACGTTGAAGAGTATTCTTAAAGGGCCACACTTTTAAAAATGTATTTTCATTGCAGTGGGTGACAAATTGCAATTGAGTGAATTTTATAAAACATATTGATAAAGGATAGTAAAATTCCTTTCCAATCTCTAAATATTAAATTTCAATTTAAAAAAGGATTTATATATTCACAATTTTTAAGTTATTTAATTATGTTTAAGGGTGTTTTTAAGGAGTGGCATATATGAAAAGAAAGGGTATTGACATAGGGACCATAAAGTTCATTTTCAATATCTGAACATCAAATTTCAATTAAAAAAAGGAGTTTTATGTTGTCAATTTTTAAAATATTTTATTATGTTGAAGAGTGTTCTTAAGGGTCACACTTTTAAAAAGGTTTTAAAGTGTAAAACTTCATTACATCATTATTCTCAACAACTTTATTATTTTAAAAAAAATTGAAATCGTAATTAATAAAATTCATAGCTTAAAGATCATATATTTAATTATAGAGTTTTAGAATTTATCATAGAATATACAGAATTTATTCTCTTTCTTTTTAAAATGTATAAACTTTTTATCCATTTGAGAGTTATTTTAATAGTGAACCAATTTTAAATAATATTATTTTAATTGCAATATTTTCGTGATTTCAATTAACCACATTAATATAAAAACTTCCCTTAAATTACTTGGGCATTCCCATTCACATGTTTAAAGAGATATGCTATTTTATTTATTTAAAAGTTTGACAATACGTTATGCTTTACATTGAATTACATAAAAACACTAAGTAACATAAATAAATATTGTAATCCCTTTAAAGTTGATCCGTGGCATAACTTTCAAAATGATGAACTTAAAATCACAATAAATATTTGTTTTTGAAAATGGAAGAAATAATACAAATTATATTATATTTTAAGATTTATAAAAAAGTGAGTGGAATAATTGGGAACAGCTCATTAATAAGTCTTATGAGAAAATGTTCAAAATGCTAAACCTAAAATCACAATAAATATTTATGTGAAAATGGAAGAAAGAATAAAAAATCCATTATATTTTATAATTTAAAAATAAGTGAATGGAATAAGTGTGGATGGCTATACAATCGCTCATTAATGAGTCTTATGATAAAATGGAAGAAAGAATAAAAAATATATTATATTTTAAGATTTAAAAATAAGTGAGTGGATTAAGTGGGGATGGCTATACAATTACTCATTAATGAGTCTTGCCACCGACTAACATGTTTTCACGCGTTTGCCTTTCTCATATTCTACTCCTTTAAAAAAAATGATTCATTTTCCTTATTCACTAAAAAGCGACTACATCTCCTTTCAAAATACTTCCTCTTTACTTTGAATTCATCAAGATTTCATTTGAAAAAAGATAATTTTTTCTGTCTTTAACTAGAATTTGTTTCATGAATAATTATGCAAAATAATGTAATATAAACCACATTACAAGTTTACTCTTTTATTTTAAAACATGATTTCTTGTTTTACTAGTTATTATGCAAAGTATTAAGTAACAAAAATCACATCCTTTTTCTTAAAAGATTGATTGATTTTTCTTTCTTTAGTTTTTAAAAGATATATTTATATCAAGGTCATAATATGTTGTTGTGGGCTACATCTCTCAACTAATGCGGGATTAATTTTTTGTATAGAGAGGTGTTTATGTCATAAAAAAAATTCTAAGAGGCACAAATTTTAGGTGTGGCAACACTCCCTTGTGACTGTCTCCATTGGCATAAGGATCATGGTATATTGGATTTTGTATGTTGTTGTGGGCCACATTTCTCAACCAATTCCTAGATGCACACATTTTAGGCATATTTGACTTAGTAATGGTCATCTTCTAGGAAGCCAAGTGAAAGGAGTACTGTAGAGTACTATAGAATGAGAATTTTTTTTATGTTTTTCACAAGAGGGGGGTGGAAGGCTAAGCAACAATGATATTAACACTGCAACCAATCAACCATTATTTTAGTAGGAGGCACTACTCTATTGTGATTTCCCTCATTAGCATAAGGATGATGGTATATTGGAGCTTATATGTTGTTGTAAGAAACATCTCTCAACCAATGTGGGATTAATTTTTGGTAAAAAGAGTTATTTATGTGGTAAAAACAATTCCAAGATGCACAAATTTTAGGCATATCTAACTAGTAATAATTTTTTTTTAGGAAGGCATGCTAAGGGGGTAATGTGGAATACTACAAGTGATTTTTTTTTTTTTAATGAACATAGAGGGAGGGGGGAAGGTTAAGCAAAAAGAATAGTCATGCCACAACCAATTAACTTATATGTTACTAGGAGGTAGCCACAAGGTGTCGAGTACTACCAGTGATTTTGTGTTTAAATTTTTTGTACAGAGGGAGGGGGGAAGACTGAGCAACAAGGATATTCAAACTGCGACCAATCAACCATTATGTTAGTAGGAGGGACCACTTCCTTTTGGTTGCCCCTTTTCCATAAGGATGATAGTGTATTGGAGCTTATATGTTGTTGTGAACCACACCTCTCAACAAATGTGGGATCATTTTTTTGTATAGAGAGGTATTTATGTCTTAGAACAATTCCAAGACTTGGATTTGAGGTGTATCTGAATTAGTAACAATAAATTTTCTTAGAAGACATGTGAAAGGGGTACCGTGGAGTACTACTATTGAGAATGTTTTTTTCTTTTTTGCATAAAGAGAGGGGGGACATCGAAGAACGCAGGTATTTAGACCTCAACCAATAAACCATTATGTTAGTGAAAGGGACCATTCCCTTGTGTTTCCCCCCATTAGCATAAGGATCATGTTATATTAGAGATTATATGTTGATGTGGGCCACATTTCTCAACAAATGTGGGATTAATGTTTTGTATAAAGAGGTATTTATATCATATAAACAATTCCAAGACACGAATTTCATGCATATCCAACTTAGTAATGGGTATTTTTCTTCGAAGGTATGTGAAATGGGTATTGTGGAGTACTTCTAGCACACTTACAGTGAGAAATTATTTTGATGTTTTGCACAAAAGGAGGGGTGGAGGCTGAACAAAAAGGATATTCACATTTCAACCAATCAACCATTATGTTAGTAGGAGGAACTGCTCCCTTGTGGTTGCCCCCATTGGCACAAGATAATGGTATATTGGAGCTTATATGTTGTTGTGGGCCACATTTCTCAAGCAACGTGGTATTAATATTTTGTATAGAGAGATATTTATGTCATGGAAACAATTCCAAGATGGACTAATTTTAGGTGTATCTGACTTGGTAATGGGTATTTTTTTTGGATGGAATTTGAAAGGGGTACTATGGAGTACTACCAATGATTTTTTTTTTCTTTTTTCTTTTGCATAGAGGGAGGGGGGAAGGCCCAACAACAAGGATATTCACACCACAACCAATCCACCATTATGAAATACATGTGAAAGGGGTATTGTGGAGTACTAGTAGTGATATTTTTTTTATTTTTTTTACAGAAGGGGAGGGGGGAAGGCTAAGAAACAAATTTATTCACACCGCAACCAATAAACCATTATGTTAGTAGGAGGAACCGCTCCCTTGTGATTTCCCCCATTGGTATAGAGATCATGGTATATTCGAGCTTATTTGTTGTTGTGGTCCACATCTCACAACCAATGTGGGATTTGTTTTTATAGAGATGTAATACCCCGGTTTTGAGTCCCCATATTAAATAATGTATTTTGTTTATTTGATGAAAGTATGGAGTGCCCAAACAATTAAAGAGGCCAATGTGCCTAGGAAAAGTAATGTTTTGATCATTGTTAATAATAAAATACATCGTTGGATGCTAGATGAACAAGGACAAGAGTTATAGGGGTTATGATTCCACGAGAGAGGGGGGATTAAGGGGATAAGTCATTTTATCATATTTTATTTACCCATAATTGTTTTAATGGAGAGAAGTGGTTACATGTGCTTCTTGGGGAAAGGCCACGTGGTTCTTGATTTTCAAGTAAATATATAAACCCATCTTTGGGTTGTTTGGGGGTTCATTCATTATTCATTGTTCACACTCTTAATTCTATACTCTCCATTCATTATTTCACTCATTCATTATTTCTCATTCCTCCTTGATCTTGGTTGGGAAAGGAAAAACGAATTGTTGGGAGAGACTCCATTGTTGGTTGGATGTAGTGATTGCTAGTGTATTCCAGCCATGAATTAATGCCTACATGCCTGAGATGTGTTGGCAAGTACTAAATTTTATTCACAATTGCGCGTCTTGAGAGTCTGATCATGGAGATTCTTGACCAGATGCACTAGAGCCCTGGAAGGAGGTGGGAAATGTGAGGGACTGCGTGGAAAAGAAGGGGGTCCATTCTCTTGGGTTGTGCAGGCTGGAGAGAAGAGATTTGGTATACTTTGGATTGTTGTGTGTTGAGGAACCTATGAGAGCTTGAGTGTGATTGGTTTGGGAAGCTAAGTGACACCCTGGAATTGTCCTTGTGGATTCATAGCCCTGGCTCGGGGGTGACATTATTGTTGAGACTTGGAACAATAGTGTCTATGGTTGGGTGGAATGTCATTGGTCTGCAACTAGTTGGTGAATCATTTTGTTAAATATAAGTGCTCTTTGTCATGTGTTTCTCTGCTTATATATTTATTTCCGTTGTGTATTAATTATTATCTCTAAGATTCATATGTTATAATATGCATGCTTGTTGGTTATTGTTTTGAATGGAATTATATTTATTTCTTTTATGTTGTAGCATGAATCTTGATTATTGCATGTGATGTTATCGTGTCTCTTTCATGCTTCTCTATAAATTAAATGTTATTAGAATTCGAAATCAGTTTAGAAGTGATTTTTCGAAGTAGCATGCCTGACCTGGGGATGGTTGGGTACGTCACAGATTGGTATCAGAGCTTCTATTGAAACATTGACTTGATATGGGTCAGAATGAGTGTGGATTAGAAAATTTCGCTATTGCAGATTTCAAACTATGTGAATTTTGAGAAAAACAAAAAGATTAGAGAGAAATATCCCCAAATTCATGGGAAAATTTGAGTTTGAAATAATTTGGGATTATCTGAGAAGTTAATGGATTCGATTTTCATAGTTGCAGAGCCAAATTTGAACTGAAAGTTCGAGAAAATTTGTATTTTAATGGTCGTTGTAGCATGGGGAAAAGTTCATAGGATTGATGACCAAGATCATGTTCGATCTTGAGATCAATGACTCAAATTCGTTCTTGAAAAATTTAAAAATCGTAATGTTTTTGAAGTTCAACAAAGTTACCATATCAACGACTGAGTTTCATTTCAACGGTTGGGAAAATAAGGGAAAATAAGGTAAATTTGTCAATAGAAACCTATGATCACTAATGATCGATGGTTAGGGATCGAAAAGTTTTGGCGAAGTATTGAAGTTCGTCATGAGAAATCTTCGATCGCCGACGGTCGATGGTCAGGGATCGATGAATTCAACAAAGTGTCGAAGTTCGGCCAAGAGACACCTCTGATCGCCGATGGTCGATGATCGGGGATTGAACGCTTCGGCGAAGTGCTGAATTTCAGCGACAAGACATCTTCGATCGTCGATGGTCGATGGTCGGGAATCGACAAATTTTGTGTGAAGTTCAAATTTTCCACCAAGTGAAACTGTCGATGACTGATGGAGAAAAGAGGGTGATGATGTGTCATGCCACATCAAAATCCATATGTCATGCCCCATAAACATCCATATGTCATACCACATCAACATAGTTTCCACATCATCAAAGGGATGGCTGATCTCCGATGGTTGGGGTTCGACGATATTTGTGGGAAATCTGAGTTTGTCAGGGAAGATGACCGATGGCCAATGGTTGGTGATCGGGCATCGATGAGATTCGTGGGAGAATTTTGGTTTACGAACAAAAATGGTCAATGGTCAGTGATGAGGCATCGAGAATATCAGTGGGAAGGTTTGGTTCGCAAAGAAAATCATTGATCCTTGATCGCCAATCTCCTATAGAAAGAATATCAATGGTCCAGAATGCTTCTGATTTGAGATCGATGGTGCAGATTGCACTTAGGTAAAATTGTTCCCCAATATTTTGGCCATAAATGGAGCACATTAAGTTGGATTGAGATGAAACTTGTGGGTTGTTTCCACAGAGAGAAGAGATACAAGAGTGTCAGAGAGGGCCATTATCCAATTCTTCTTGGATTTGTCAGAAAATGCAAAATATGGTTTTTAAAGATATGGTTCCATATCATTAGAAAGGGTACAGAGTAATTTGAAACTCTTGGGTAGATTCCAGAAAGTAGACATACAAATAACCCATGAAGGAATTGATTAAATCCTAAGGGGTTTGGAATGGGGATACTGAAATAGATCAAAATCCATTATTTTGGGCCACTTTTTAGGGATTTTTGAAATTTCCAGAGGAAGAAAAGTGACCCTAGATGAAAAAAGTGGAAAACTTTATTTACTAAACATTTTATATACTCATTGTGAGATAGCCAGTTTTGCTGAAAATTCCAAGTTTGGAAAAAAGGGTGAAAATGACAAAGTTGCAGATTCTAGATTGCTACAGTTTTTTATTGGAGAATCAACTTGAAAATATGAGAGTTGATATGAATTCATTGTCATTATTATAATATATGTATCATATAAAATTTTATCTATTTCTTGACATATTTTATTATGTAGTTGACAGAAGTTGTCATTTCAATAAAATTGCACTAGTGGAGGAAATGCACAAAAAGGGTGAAAGTGGCTTTTTCAGGAAGCCATAACTTTCAGCTCAGTGATCAAAATGAGACAAGAGTATATTCATTGGAAATATGATTAAGAGGAGAATAACATTGATTTTTTATAATTTGGAGAATGATGATATATTTCTTCATGAATTGAGCAGAAAAAGGACCTATAGCGTTGTTTGGAAAAAATTCTATAATATGCACAATTCTAACAAAATGATTACTTTCACATTTTGCATAATTAGGGAGTATAACCATAGAATTTCAATATAATAATGCATATTCAATATATGGAGGAAGGAGAGGGATCCTTCAATCATGATAAAGAATCCAAAGGTCAAAATATCAATGTTGACAATGCAGAAACAGAATCAAATGGGCACAGAAGCAGAGGGGAACAAGAAACATTAATAGAGAATGTGAAAAACATGAAAATATAAGTGAAAATTTACAAATAATACAACGAGAGGTTTATGAGAGAATAAAATCAGATAAATTCTCAAGTGATGCAAATCCTAAATCAGTTGCATAAGCAAGCAAATAATGGATCAGACTCAAGGCATGAGGAAGAAGAAAGATATCATGAAAGAAGAAGTAACTACAAAAGAGTTGCGCATTAGATAAGTTCTAGCAGAACTCATAGGCATTACTCACCTCCTTACTCAGCAAGGAAATTTTATGCATCTAAAGACTCCATAAGCAGTCTAGAAGTGTCTCATGTTAGGCACTAAAGAAGAAGACATGAATTGGACAGTTTGCAAGGAGAGTTGAGGAAGATTAAGGCATCGTCCTTTGATGGTGAAAGAGAAAGGGAAGATGATGTTGAAGCATGGCTGCTTGGACTCAGGAGGTATTTTCAATTGCATAACTACTCATCAAACCTAGAAGCCAGAATTTTCACTTACCATTTACATGGAAAAGATGATATGTGGTGGGATAAGCTTAAGCAAGTTGAACACGTAAATGAGAGTCAGATCACTTGGAAGCAATTCAAGAAATATTTTTAGAAGGATTACCTTTTAGAGAACTTTTATGACAAGAAAATCCAGGAGTTCTTTGAACTCGGGCTAGGAAGCATGACCATGGCAGAATATGAAAAAATGTTCTTGGGATTGCTAAAGTACGTGGGGTTTATACAAGATGATAAGGTGAAAATATAGAGGTTTTTGAGTGGACTACCTTCATTTTATAAAGAGAAGATTGAATATGATGATCCCAAGACATTGACTGAGACCATCAGGAAGGATAAGTACATGTATGATCAAGGCAATGGAAGAGAATTCAGGTAAAAATATTGGAAGGATAATAAAAAGAAAAAATCTGACCAGAGAAGGAAGGGATTCAAACCTTCTTTCAATATAAATAACCCTAATAAAAATCAACAAGATCAATCTATTAAAGATGAATCCAAGAAAGAAGATTCCCCGGGGAAAATAGGAAGACCACCAATCCAATGTTGGGGGTGCAAAGAAAATCACCTATACAAGTATTTCCCTCACATAGGAGATAACATGAAGACCATTCACAACTTCCAAGATGATACAATAGTAGAGGACAAGGGAATAATATATGCAGCCTTAGAGGATCGACAAGCATAGTACCAATCTAATATGATCGAAGTGGAAGGTAAGATCATTAATCAAGCTATTTCTATTTTAATTCATTCAGGAGAGAGTCATTGTTACATTGATCCTAAAATAGTGGATAGATTACATTTGGATAAAATTAATATTGAAAAGTCAAGTTTGGTTCAGCTAGCCACTGGAATGAAAATAATGATCAACGAGGCTATCAGAAGTTGTCCAATAAATCTGAATGGAGTGAGTACTAATGCTGATATGAATATCATACCGTTAAGATCTTATGATATCCTAATTGGAATGGATTGGTTGGACAAACACCATGCTATCCTAGATTGTCATAACAAGACATTTACATGTCTTGATGAAGAAGGAAAACAGAGCATTGTGAAAGGAATTCCAAGACCCATCTCCATAAGAGAAATTTCAGCCTTCCAACTGAAGAGATGTTTTAGGAAAGGATGTCAACTATATGCAAATCATGTGGAGGAGCCAGAAAAGACAAAAGGGCCAAGCCTTGGATATTTTCTAGTATTGCAAGAGTTTGAAGATGTATTCCAAAAAATACCAGGATTTCCACCGAAGAGGGAGATAGATTTTTCTATTGATTTAGTACCAGGAGTTTCCCCAGTATCAAAAAAACCTTATAGAATGAGTACACCAGAGTTAAAAGAATTACAAATACAGTTGGAAGAGTTGTTGAAGAAAGGGTACATACGTCCAAGTGTTTCACCTTGGGGAGCACCAATACTTTTTGTCAAAAAGAAGGATGGAACATTGATGTTGTGTATCGACTTTGGACAGTTGAATAAAGCCACAGTAAAGAAAAAATACCCTCTACCCAAAATTGATGACCTCTTTGATGAGATAAGAGGAGAAAAGATATTTTCAAATATAGACTTAATATCCACATACCATCGGGTACGAGTCAAGGAAGAAGACATCAATAAGACAACCCTCAGAACCAGGTATGGACATTATGAGTTTGTAGTGTTTGTTGGATTATTGAGAGGGGGGGTGAATCAATAATAGATCAATTTAATCCCTTTTAACCATATAATCCAAGTGTTATATAAATGAAGCATTATCATCCAATAACTGTAGAGTAAATAAACAATGAACAAATGAACAATCATACACATACATAGTACACCAATGTTTTACGTGGAAACCCAAATCGGGAGAAAACCATGGAATTCTTTTTCTTATATGTATTGAAGAATACATTTATTGGAAGCACCAACTTCCTTTGTTTTCCAGCTGGAACTGGAAGGAGGCTCCAACCCCCTAGTTTCTCAGGCTACAACTTGAGGGAAGATCCAACTCCCCAATTCTCTGGCTACAACCAGAAGGAGGCTACAACCCCCTATGTTCTCCGGCTACAACCACCTGTCCTTGCCCCATCCCGTCGCCCTGAAGTAGAAGTAAAATGATGGAACCATTGTCACACTAGCATTGTGAGATTTACCGATGTAAACCTGTACCAATAAATCTGAACCATGCATCAACCATGCATCAACTTGTACCTCAACCTGTAATCAACCTGTACCATAAATAAGTGCATCAACCATGCACCAACCTGTACCAAACAACCTGTAATCAACCTATACCATAAAAATGTGCATCCAACCATGTACCAAGTATGTACCAATCATGTTTCAACTACTTATCAACTATGAATCATCAATATGTACCAATATCATCAAATATACACCTCATGTATGTGCCAACTCATCAACTACTTGTCTCAACCATGTACTCAACATGTACCTCAACCAAAAACCCTCATCAATTTTATCACACAAATCTTATGTGTAGCTCTGTAATAGACCTGGTGTTTATGATCACATTCTTTCAAACCTTCCTTAACTTTAACAACAAGAGACTAGCATTTTCATCAAACTTTTCTTTAGTCTCACAAGACTAGTTTTGGATTAGTCAACAACCCTGGCTTGAAATAATCATAGCTTTGTACCTGTAATAAATAAAGATCTGAAAATGATACACAATGTTCTTCATTGTTTTTTTTGCAATTCCTCTAGGTTTCACTACTTGGAACCTCTCAAAAAAGGAGTTATAGCAAAAATGCCACACCTTGCTGAATTATGGCTTATTCTAGAGAGCGACCTTGTAGAGCATGCCCCGCACATAATATTTGTTTAATTGATCTGAAAATGTTACACATTATACTATAGACTGTACCCTAACCAACACATTTGGTCGCACTTAATTTGGATCTGTTATGAATAAGTTATGACGTTTTTACTCGAAACACATGTTTTTGACTAGTTTTAGGACTAGCCACAAACCCTATTTTCCACGGAGTGTAACTCCCAAAATACAACAACCCACAAGCTGAATTTTTTACCATCGATACTTGGATATGTTTTCTCAATGGAATATAAATTTCAGGATCTGAATCATTATAGAAAAACATTTATAGCGAAAATGGTGAGATGAACTGTAAATAACATACCGTAGAAAGCACCATCAAAAGAATTTATCCTTCCTTGCATTTCGGCCTTCTTTTCTTCACTTTCCTCAGAATTTAATATTACATATCCTTTGGATAATTCATACACCTATAGATATTTAATATTCTCAAGTGTGATACAAATGAGAGAGCCTTTCCTTTTATTTATACTCTCCAAGTAGCTTCCTTAAAAACATCTTCTAGGTCACTTGGCCCACTTTCCTTATTTTAGGGTTGGGTCCACTTCTAATTTCTCCTTTAAATTTATTATTGAAATAATTTA
>SNQJ01S0000125.1:226223-243293 GCA_010110895.2 Picea sitchensis
AACATCTTCTAGGTCACTTGGCCCACTTTCCTTATTTTAGGGTTGGGTCCACTTCTAATTTCTCCTTTAAATTTATTATTGAAATAATTTATTTTGTATTCACTTTGAATTATAATACACTCGTCACTTCACTTTATTATTTAACTTTTAAAATCTCTTAAACCACTTTGACTATTTTGACCTTTTGGGGCTTCTAGATGACATATGAGGGTCCTCCAACTTCGTAAGGCCATAACTCACAAACCGTGAGGAGTTATGTGACGTTCCACATACCACCAGAAATGGAATGACATGTGCTATCCATATAGAATAGTATTATCTGAAAATATATCATAACTCATACCATTACCCATCAAACAAACTTGGGTCCATTACCCAAACTTGGGGTCTCCAACTTCTCATGGCCATAACTCTCTAACCGTGAGGAGTTATGTGACATTCCACATACCACCGAAAACGGCATGACAAGCACTATCCATATAGGATAGTTTCTATGAAAAATTCATTGTCCTTCATCTCATTATTCCACAATTAAGCATGTGTTCTCTTACTCTGCAAAGTGCCTTCCCGTGAGGGCTTTCACCATAAGGGGACCAATTTGGAGTTCATCCATATTTACTTCTTATCAACCATGAAAACAAAATAATGATTCATCAAACAATATTGGTTCCATTACCCAAAACTTTGTGCAATGAGGCTTTCTTTAAGGGTTGACATCAATGACAACCAACCTTAATCAACAATCTCCCCCTTTGGCATTGATGGCAACACTATGATGCAATACTGAAATCATATCACTCATGTTCCCCCTAGAATCATGCCCCTATCCTCTGCATCTGATAAATTTGCTCCCCCTGGAACCATGCCTCTATCCTCTGCATCTGATAAATCTCTCCCCCTTTGTCATCAATGGAAAAGGTATCTTTCCATCTGGGGTTGCTCCCCCTGACTGAACTGTCCTCTTATGGTGCTTCCTCGTGTACATATAAGACATATAAGATAAGCATTCAAAAAGCATTAAAAAATCATTCATTTTGGAGTAGAAATAACTCCAAGTCTTTGGCAAAGATATTCAAAGGCTTCCTGTGGAAGTGGTTTTGTAAATATGTCTGCCACTTGTTCTTTTGTGCCCACATACTCAACTCTGATGTTATTTTCTGCAACTTGTTCCCGTAGAAAGTGATACTTGATTGGAATGTGCTTCGTCTTGGAGTGCATCACTGGGTTTTTTGAGATACTGATGGTGCTTGTATTATCACAATATATTGGAATGGGCTCATCATACTCAACCTGTATATCTGTCAAAATTTGTTTCATCCAAAGAACCTGTGTACAACATGTTGATGCTGCAATATACTCTGCCTCAGTTGTATATAGAGATATTGATGATTGTTCCTTGCTCAGCTATGATGCTAAACACTCACCCAAGTAGAACGATGCTCCATTGGCGCTTCGTCGGTCATCAATACAACCTGCCCAATCTGCATCTGTGTAGGAAATTAGTGATAGATACTTTCCTTTTGGATACCATAGCCCAAACTCTTCTGTTCCTTTGAGATATCTGAAAATCCTCTTCACTGCTAATACATGTGATTCCTTTGGTGCTGCTTGAAATCATGCCACCTGTCCAACTGCTTGCATTACATCTAGTATGGATGTTGTCACATACAATAGGCTTCCAATCATTGACCTATATTTCCTTTGATATGTAGACTTTGAATCATCATCTTTGCTCAACTTGAAAATGGTTTGCATGGGAGTGACAACTGGTTTGCAATCTTCTATTCCGAGCCTCTTTAGCATTTCTATGATATACTTGGTTTGAGAAATAAAAATTCCTTGATTGATTTGATGTATCTGAAGTCCTAGAAAGAAGGATAGTTCTCCAAGTAACTACATTTCAAATTCATTTTTTATATCTTTTGCAAATTTATGGCTTAACTTGTCATCATCACTACCAAAAATAATGTCATCAACATAAACTTCAATTAATAAAATATTACCTTGACTTACCTTGATGTAGAGGTTGTTGTCTGCACTTCCTTTTCTGAACCCTACCTGCTGCAGATACTTATCCAGTCTAGAGTACCATGCTCTAGGAGCCTTTTTTAGACCATACAGGGCCTTTTTTAATTTACACACATAATTTGTGTTCTCTGACAACTAAAATCCTTCTGGTTGTTCAATGTAGACTTCTTCAAGTTCCCCATTTAGAAAAGATGATTTTACGTCCATATGATATACTTTAACATTTTTGGAGCATGCATAGGCTAAAAGAAAACAGATTGCTTCCATTTTGGCAACTGGGGAAAATGTCTCTTCAAAGTCAATTCCTTCAATCTGTGCATATCCTTTACATATCAATCTAGCTTTGTTCCTTGTAACCTGTCAATTTTCATTCAACTTATTTCCTAAAAACCCATTTTGTGTCGATCACATTCTTATTCTTTGGTCTTGGAACCAATTCCCAAGTGTCATTTTTATCTATTTGATCCAATTCTTCATCCATGGCCTTATTCCAAAATTCATCCTTGCTGGCTTCTTCAAAACCGTTTGGTTCAATTGTAGATAAGAGTGCTAGGTGTATTTTTTCTGGTGAATGGATTCTTCTTTTAGTCTCAACTCATGCATCTTTGTTCCTGATAATTTGATTTGAAGGATGATTCTTCTATACTCGTTTACTGGGTGTCTTTGGAGATACTTGTTGGACTTGCTCTTATTCTTCTGTCGGATCCTCTTCATCTTCCTCTTCTACTTCTTTTTCATCTTCTTCTTCTTCTTCTAAGGGTTGTTTCATTGATCCATTTTCTTCCTTTGATTCTGGTTTGCTTGTTTCATCAATTGTTACGTTAGTGTTTTCCACAACTTTGTTCAATCTTAGATTATAACACTTGTATTCTTTCCTTGTACTTGAGTAACTAACAAGTACTCCTTTGCCCACATAAGAGTCAAACTTTCCTATTCCTCCATCTTCTCTTTTAATACAGAATTTGCTTCCAAAAAATTTGAAGTGATTCACATTTGTTGGTCTTCCTTTCCATAGCGCGTAGGGAGTTTTGTCAGTGTTGTCTCTGAGCATTACTCTGTTTTGAATGTGAACTACTGTATGCACTGCCTGTTTCCAAAAAAATATCTGTCAATTTGTAATCCATTAGCATTGTTTGAGCCATTTCCTATGTAATTATCATCCATTACGATGATGTTACTTTGTCTCTAAACCACTCTCTGAACCAATATATGAATCCATGCTCTTGTCCACTTTCATATATATACCCAAACCTGCTAAGTGTTCTTACGAATCCATCTCTGTCCATACTGTCCAAGACTCTACTTGTGCATCTGTCCATAATGCTAACCCATTTATCATTATACTATCAAACTGTACTTATGCTAACTGATTGCTCTGAATCTGTCTTCTCAAGCTCTGCAAGTTGCTCGAAGGATGGTTCTTTGGTCTGTCATAGCTATCGCATAGACTCCCCCTTTCTAATATTCATATTACTTGGGAGTCTCTAAGTCGTATGGCTTAGAACAATTCCTTCTCTGATGTGTATTCATCATCATCTTCATGGGTAGATTCATTATCTCTCTGAGCTCTGACTTCTTTCTTTCTGTCTGTGGATTCATCTTTCACTACAATGCCTAAAAGCACAATCTCTTGAACCTGTTCCTTATTTACTTTCCCTTCCTTTCTTTTAGTTATTTTCCAAACCTTTCTATATCTAACATCTTTCTTTTTCTCTGTAGAATTTTCTTCATCTCGTTTTATTGCCAATCTTGTGATCTCTGGTACCTGGTCTTTGTTCACCTGTTCTTCTTTTTTTCTTATCCATACTTTCTTATATCTGATATCAGTATTCTCTTCCATGGAAGTATCGATCTTGCTTCTACAATCACTGGCTATGTGTCCACTGTTATGACATTTGTAACACTCAATGTTACGTTCAACCACATAGGCACTTCTTGCTTGAACATTTCTTTTATAACCCCTGCAATCTGCAACCTTATGTCCAAAGTTAGTACAATAAAAACAATGACCATAAAATAAATTTGCATAC
This sequence comes from Picea sitchensis, assembly GCA_010110895.2. Lineage (NCBI taxonomy): Eukaryota > Viridiplantae > Streptophyta > Pinopsida > Pinales > Pinaceae > Picea > Picea sitchensis. Next base: position 230,282 of record SNQJ01S0000125.1, read on the forward strand.
CTAGGAGTGAATGATCTTCTTTGTGGCATAGTCCTTCTGAATTTTTGTCTTCACTGATCATGATCATGATTGAAGCTTCTTTGTGGGTTGAACATGGATGGTCCTCTTGAAGATGTATCTTTAATAGTTTTCTTAGATTCTGGTTGACCATGATTCCTTCCTTTGAGTACTTCTGCATAACTCTTTCTATTTTCTTCATTCTTCTTTTCTAGCAACCTAGAGTGCTTCTCTTCATTCTCTATAAATGATGTGGATGTTTCTGTCTCTTCAACGTTCGTGTTGAGCTTGACGATTTTACTTCTCAATGTGACAACTTCTTCTTCAAGCTTCTCAACCTCTTCTTCTTTCTTCATTATCTGAGACTTCATGACTTCTTCTGTTCTTTTCGCTTCTTCAAGCTGAATTTTTAATGTGATTATTTCTTCTTCAAGTCCTTTCTCTTCTTGACCAATTTTTTCCTCAAGATGGTTTAGATTGTTAGTTCTTTCTTTAATATGATCTATCAATATCTTCTCTCTCATTTTTTCTTCTTCCTTTTGCACTGCTATGTTGGTTTCCAAACACTGCTTTTGATATTCAATATTTTCTTCGATCTTTCTGGCTTCTTCTAGCTGAGTTCTTAAGTTCGCAATGACTTGTTGGGTTTCTTAAAAAATGTGAACACTTTCCTTTTGTTTCGTCAATTCTTTCTTGAGTGAATTGTTTTCTTCTCTTAGTTCATGTAAAGCACTGATCAATTCTTCTTCATACTTGTCTTCCTTTTCAATTATTTTTCCTGTCTCATTTCCTTCATGGCATTTTATTTCAATATGTCCACATTTTTCACAATTAACACAAAACAACATACCTCTGGTGATTATGTACTCTTCATCTTCTGAATCTTCTTGACATGGTGAACATAATTGTTCTTGATTTGTATTTGCATCTTCTTTGACATTTTCTGAATTTGTGATGGGTGAAGAATATATGTCATGTAACTTATCCAAAAGTTCTTTTGCTGATGAACATTTACCAACCTTTTCTCTTACCAGATTAGGTAATCATTCCTAGATGAAATCCATTGCTATTTTATTATTCTTCCTTAGTTGCTTCTAGGCTGCAGTCTTTTCCCTTTTTGAACTGTCATATCCTGTAACAACTGATAGCCAAATATAATGTCCCTGTGCCTGTAAAAATACTTTCGTCCTTATGCTCCACATCTCATAATTAAAACCATTATGACCATTAAACATTGGTACTCCATTCTTTGAATAATCCATGATCTCCTTCCAATGGTTAAATTGTTTCCTTAAGGAACCGACTCTGATACCAATTGTTGGATTACTGAGAGGGGGGGTGAACTAGTAATAGAGTAATTTAATCCCTTTTAACCATATAATCCAAGTGTTATATCAATGAAGCATTATCATCCAATAACTGCAGAGTAAATAAGCAATGAACAAATGAACAATCATACACGTACACAGTACACTAGTGTTTTACGTGGAAACCCAAAATCAGAAGAAAACCACAGAATGCTTTTTCTTATATGTCTTGAATAATTACATTCATTCGAAGCACCAACTTCCTTTGTTTTCCAGCTGCAACTGGAAACTCCAACCCCCTAGTTTCTCAGGCTACAACCCGAGGGAAGCTCCAACTCCCCAATTCTCTGGCTACAACTAGAAGGAGGCTACAACCCCCTATGTTCTCCAGCTACAACTGGAAGGTGGCTACAACCACCTGTCCTTGCCCCGTCCTGCCGACTTGAAGTAGAATTAGAATGATGGAACCATTGTCACACTATCATTGTGAGATATACCACTATAAACTTGTACCAATAAATCTGAACCATGCATCAACCATGCATCAACATGTACCTCAACCTGTAATCAACCTGTACCATAAACAAGTGCATCAACCATGCACCAACCTATACCAAACAACCTGTAATCAACCTGTACCATAAATAAGTGCATCCAACCATGTACCAAGTATCTACCAATCATGTGTCAACTACTCATCAACTATGAATCATCAATATGTACCAACAACATCAAATATACACCTCATGTATGTGCTAACTCATCAACTACTTGTCTCAACCATGTACTCAACATGTACCTTAACCAAAAACCCTCATCAATTTTATCATACAAATATTATTTGTAGCTCTGTAATAGACCTGGTGTTTATTATCACATTCCTACAAACCTTCCTTAACTTTAACAACAAGGGACTAGCATTTTCATCAAACTTTTCTTTAGTCTCACAAGACTAGTTTTGGATTAGTCAACAACCCTGACTTGAAATAATCATAACTTTGTACCTGCAATGAATAAAGATTTGAAACTGATACACAATGTTCTTCAGTGTGTTTTCTGCAATTCCTCCAGGTTTCACTACTTGGAATCTCTCAAAAAAGGAGTTATAGCAAAAATGGCACACCTTGTTGAATTATGGCTTATTCTAGAGAGCGTCCTTGTAGAGAATGCCCCGCATAGAATATTTTTTTAATTGATATGAAAATGTTACAAAACATACTAAAGACCATTCCCTAACCAACACATTTGGTATCATTGAATTTGGATCTTTTATGAATAAGTTATGACGTTTTTACCCGAAACACCTGTTTTTGACTAGTTTCAGGACTAGCCACAAACCTTGTTTTCCCTGGACTGTAACTCCCAAAATACAACGACCCACAAGATGAATTTTTTACCACAGATACTTGGATATTTTTTCTCAATGGAATATAAATTAGAGTATGTTCAACACCCATGAATGTTTCAAAAATAATATATTTTATGGGATTAGTTGGATACTACATGATGTTTATAGCAGGGTTCTCTAAGATTTCTCATCCCATCACTTCTTTGCAAAATAAGGGAATTAAATTTGAATGAATAGTTGAGTGTGAAGAGAACATTAATTTGTTGAAAGAATTTATTACTATTGCACCCATTTTAAATATTGTTGACCCAAATGAGAATTTTGTGGTATGTATAGATGCATGCAAGGAAGGAATTGGTGGAGTCCTCACTCAAAATGGACATGTCATTGGTTATGAGACCATAAAACTGAAATAACATGAGAGGAATTATGCCACACATGATTTGGAGCTTGCTTACATAGTTCATGCATTGAAGTTGTGGAGGAATTATCTCATGGGAAAAGGATTTTAATTAAGGACGGACCATAGTGGTCTGAAATATCTTTTTGAACAACCAACTTTGAATGCTAGGAAAACAATGTGGCTGGAATTTTTAAGTGAGTATGACTTTGACATCAAGCATATCAAGGGAAAATAAAATAATTTTTTTGATGCACTCAACATAAGAGTACATCGCAGGCATGATACAACTATTAGTATGTATCAGTAAGATTTAAAGAGAAGAATTTTAGATGTTGTTGTTACAGATCAACATTACCTATAGGTAAACGAAAGTTTACAACAGAAAATTAAAGAGTATGAGATTAAGGAAGATGGATTACTTATGCATAAGAATAGAATTTGTGTTCTTATTTTTGGAGAATGCATAATGTTCCATTTGTCGGACATCCTGGTTACCATAAAACAATTGCAGTAGTAAGAAGCCAATTCTTTTGGCCTAGAATGAAGAAGGATGTTTTTTATTACATTTCCATATGTATGGAATGTTAGAGAGTAAAGGTTGATCATAGACACCTAGTGGGTTTGCTTCAGCCATTTCCAATTCCAAAGAGGAAATGGGAAGTGGTAACCATTGATTTTATAACTAAATTTCCCAGGACAACAAGGGAACATGATTCCATAATGGTAGATGTGGATAAATTGACAAAGGCTACTCATTTTTTTCATATTAAGATGACTCACACAACAACTAATATTGCAGAAATTTACATGAGAGAAATTGCTAGGTTCCATGGGATACCTAAGGCAATTGTTTCAGACAGAGACACAAAGTTTACTCAAAATTTATAAAGGGGTTTATTTAAAGGATTTGGTACAAATCTGAATTTTACAACAACATACCATCCACAGTCATATGGACAGACAGAGAGAGTCAACTAAGTGATTGAAGACATGATGAGAATGTATGTGATGGATAAACCATCTAAGTGGGAATATTACTTGCATTTGGTTTATTTTGACTATAATAATGGGTATCAAGCTTCATTGAAGATGATCCCATTTAAAGCTTTGTATGGTATAAAATGCAATAGTCCAGTGAGTTGGGACAACCCATCAGACCAAAGTAGTACTTGGGTTAGAATTGCTCAAGGATATGGAAGACCAGATGGTTAGAATTAAGCATAATTTAAAGGCAGCTCAAGATAAGCATACAATTTATGCAGATAAGAACAGGATAGCTAGGGAATTTAAAGTGGGGGAGTGTGTTCTTTTAAAAGTGAATCCCAAGAAGAGCTCATTGAAGTTGGGTAGTTGTAAAAATCTAGTAGCCAGATTCTGTGGTCCATTTGAGATATTGGAAAGAATAGGGCTAGTTGCATACATGCTTGCATTGCGTGCTTCCATGAATGTGTAGAATGTATTTCATGTCTCTTTCCTAAAAAAGTATGTACATGATCCTAACTATGTTATTGATTGGCATTTGATTCAGGTAGAGCCAAAGCGAGACTTTCAGGTCCAGCCAGTGCGCATATTGGACAAAAAAGTCAAAATGCTCCGTTTTAGCACATAGGATGTGTAGGGGTCAAATTTTTTAAGTTTATATGTTTCAGTCATAGGGTCTTTTTATTTTTAGGTTTTGAGTCATGTCTTATGTCAATAAATTATGTTTTATCCTTTCATGAGCAAATAAATTTGACCTTAGTCCATGTAAGAGTCGTGGTGTTATGATAGTGTTCATCATCATGAAAGAAATAGGGGTCAAAATTGGTCACACCCTTGGTCTTAAACTTATCATTATCATGTGTCTTGTCTCAAAGGGGTGTACAAAGGTTCCTTATGTCATTTTCAACCATTTGAGGTTCAAATCAAGTGTCAAGTCGACTTGCTATAAACTCACCTGAAAGTTCACAGTGTATCAAGAAAGTACCTCATGCACTAATCACACATCATTTTTCCTTGGAAACGTGTCAAGGGATATCTTATTTTTTTAGTGCCTTTAATTCATCATGTTCTTCAGGTTAGTTTCAAGAAACAGGTCTATCAATTTGAATGAAGCGTGATGCCAATTTGTTTGAATTATGGCGCTGCGAACTGTCTGTAGCAGATGAAGGTGGATTGAGTGCTTCCAGGAAAATGCCAGTCTATCTCATGAGACAATAGTTGAATTTTCATATATACCAGGTACCCTATTTATTTATTGTGCGTTGTATGAAGGTTTATTGTACTAGATTCTAGTTGTTGTGAGTTTTTCTGTGCTGCAAACTATTGCATAGTATGTGCGCTGCAAACTCCTAGCACTGATAAAAAAAACCTACAATATTGGTATCCTAAACCTTGGTAATTTCAAGTTTCCTTTTTTATACCAATAAGATCAATTTGTAGCCATTTCTTGCAACACTGACCTTATTCGCTACATTTACTTGATGTTGCTACAAATTGTATGTGTTTAAGGCACTGCGAACCCTCTGTTTTCTCACTAGACCAAACCCTCATTGAATGTGCTTCACTCAGGTATGAGGTTTTAGCTTTTTCAAAGTCATTTTCCTTTTCAGACTTGAGAGTTTTGCAAACCTTTCATTAAAACCTAGTCCAAAACTGTGTGCTGCAAACTCAATCATGCGCTGCGAATCCTCTGTTTCACACAAAATTGCTACGATTTTTTCTTGAATGTAGCCTCATCAATTTGGGATTTTGTTATTTCCTCTCATCTCCTACTTTCAACCCTTTCATTCTCAAATTGTTTTTGTACATGGATATTTCATTCAAGGAAACCCTAAATTGTGCAAATTCTATCAAAAAGCCTAATTTTCTTGATTTCATCATACATCTGATAACAAATTGTTATAAGGGGGTTTTCAAAATAGCTATCATGGATATTCAGCATGGTAAGAAGGTTCAGAAAGGGGGATTAATTGTCAGGGCTGAGCCACATGACATGCAACTTATAAATTCTGAACCATTTTTCAAGGAAGCATTCCAAAGAGTGGGCTTCCTAATTTTTTGTGAGAAAATGAAAAGGGGACATCTTGAGGTAGCTAAACAATTTGCACTCAATTTCACTGGGAAAAATACTAATGTGGGGGCATTGGAGTTTGAATTCTCAGAGCAATATATTTCTATAGCCACAAAGATACCTTCTTGTGGTGAAAAATGTTTTAAATCCATGTCTTTGAATTCTACTTTTTCCAAGTAATTCCTAAAACCTAAATATGAAGGAGACAAACTATCCAAGGGAGTGCCAAGAGTTCATATGCTGGAGTATTTTGACAAAATGCTCAGAGTTATTTAGAGGTACTTCACTTGTGAAGGAAGGTTCAATATGGTTTATCAATACCATATCAGATTGATACTACACTTTCCTGGGAAAAAGTCCATGAACCTTCCCTTTTATCTTTTCAAGAGTATTGGTAACATGTCAGATAGGGTCCAAGCTAAATCTAAGCAAGTGGATACCAGTGTTTTTCACTCTGGTTTAATCAAGATGCTAGTATTGGAAGAGTTGAAGAAGACCAATACTAACTAGGAGGTTTTCCTAGATGCATCATATTTTTAGCCAGATGTTGCTCACATACCACAGTAAAAAAGAAAAACACCTACTCCTATTGAGAAGACTGTGCACTCAGAGTCGAGAAAAAAGAGGAAGATGACAAGAAGTGACAAATCCATTCAGTATACTGATAAAACAGTTGAAGGTGGTCCCTCACAACCTCATGATAGAGAAGTTTCTCTTGTGGCAGAACCTACACCTATGGAGATATCATCAAGTAAAATAATGAGTCTGAAGGGTAAGAAACTTGTATTTCCCCACATGTTGCTGCATAAACGGTCAATCCTAGAAGACCTTTCACTAGATCAGTAGCTAAGCAACATATTCCTGTGGAAGAGGATACATCAAAAGCCTCAGCTCAACAAAAGGATAAAACTCGGCCTTTAAAGAAGGCAATAAATATTATTGATATGAACTCCCCTTCTCATGAAATTAATCCTACTTTCAAAAGACTTAGGAGGAAACTTAAAGATACAAGAGCTGAAAATGAAAAATTGGAGGAAAATATGGAGGCCCAAATCAAGCTGAAGAATATGTTAGATTTATATGAAAATACTATTGATAAAGAAATATATTTGGCTAAGAGATATCCACCTCTGCATAAGCAACTGAAGAATGTTTATAGACAGAAGAGAGCTTGCCAAGTTGAAATCAGGAGGTTGAAAGCAGAATTGCAACCCTTCAAGGAGCAAGTAGAAAAATAGAATTTGGATATGTTAGCTCATGTGGCTACTAGAATAAGTATCGGGAAAAGATGAAGACAAGATATTATTTCTACATCAGAATCAATTTTTTCCATGGTTTACTTTTATACACATACTTATAACCTGAGTAATAATTTTTGTCTTAAACTGAGGTTACCATATTCATATGACTTCCGCAAAGGTTACTTCATGTTTTAGAAGATTGTAGTAGGTTCTGGAAGGGTTTCCCAACTTTTTGTGCAAGATTTAAATAGTTGAAATCATTTTGGATGTAAAAACTCACCTACAGGAAATTTTGTAGCGTGTGTTGTCAAAGGTGTTGTGAACTAGTTGTTTTAGGACAGTTTGTAGTGCAGGCGCTGCAAACTGGGTGTCACGAGGATTTTGAGTTGATGAAGATTGCCAAGTGTCAGAGTGAGTTCACATAAGGTCCTGAGAGATCAGTTTCACATCAAGGGCCACCTACCTTAAGGATCTTCCTGCAGCTAGGGAGGCGAATTGAATATATTTCCCTGGGTTGTACGACATGGACACTACTGATTTTTTTGGTGTACAAAAATCAGTGAACATAACGACTACATAGTGCACCTGGTGACTCCAAATTTTAGTTGTGGCTCCCAAGAGAAGGAATATGAGGGCTAACCCAAAGTCACCTCTGGATACACCTGAACCTAATCCATAAAAAATCATTAGGAAGGGAAAAGATTTGCAAGGAGCCCCCTCTTCTAACTCTTGAGGTATTTTTGGAGACCTACTTGACTCTGTTTTCCATACACTAGTTGTTGTTTCTAATATTCCTTGTTTACCTATAGCTGAAACCCTTGTAATGTCAGAATTAGAATATTTTCTTGTTGAATACACAACTTTTTCTCCTGACTTGAAAGAAGAAAGTTTAGAAATATTTGATTTTATTGCATCTCTTGAAATTGTAAAGTGGTTTAGACTTGAAAGTTTGGAATATTTCCCTTTCTTAGGTTCTCCAACTCCTCATTCATTTAAATTTCTTGTAACTAAAGAAGAAGGAAACTCAATTTCTGTTGAAATCCCCTTACCTATACACAAGTCCAAGCCATCTTCTGTTAAGCCTGAATATTCTCCACCTCATACTCCTCCTTTTTCAAAACCTCCTATTATACAGATTGCATTTTCACCTGCAAAATCACCTCTTACTTTTCCCAAGAGTCAGAGTCCTCCTTTTCCAAATCAAATGGCAGGAATTAATCCTCCTTAGAACAGAATGGACTCCATTGTGGCTGTTAGGTATGCACCATTAGTGATTCCTTAGCCCATGAATGCTCTCCCAGTAGGAGATTACCTTAATTACAAGCCTAAATTTACTGGAGAGGAATATATTACTGCATAAGAACATCTTGTTGCATTTTACAGTTATGCAGATAATTTGAATATTGAAAATGAAGATGTCTAGATGAGAGTCTTTGTGCAAAGCCTAGATGGAGAAGTCCAAAAGTGTTTTAGAATTTTAGATTCTGGATCAATAGCTGGAATTGAGGCCCTGGATGATGCCTTTTTAAGGCATTGGGGTGACAAAAAGACTTCTTGTATTACATTACAAAATTTGGGTCTCTAAAAAGGAAAGAGGGCGAATCAATGTCATATTTTTTAAGAAGATTTAACAAGATGTACAAAAAAATTCCTACTAATATTAAACCAACTAAGACCTATGCTAAAATAATGTATGCAAGTGATTTTGACCCAAAATTCTGTCTTTTGTTGAGAGAAAGAAGGTCTACAACATTGTCCCATATGCAATATGCTACACTGGAGGTTGAATCAATTATACTAGCACCATATAAGTTGAGGGGAAAATCTGACAGAGATAGAAGAAAACAAAAAATAGAAACCTCATCTTCAGATGCTTCATGGATTGATCCCAAGATTGATGAATTGACAAAATTGGTTAAGTCATTATATGCAGAGATGGAAAGGTTAAATCTTGAAGGGAGACAAGCTAATAGAAACCCTTAAGACTTTGGAAACATAAATAATTTTGGAAGGCCGAATAATACACCTCAAATTATGAAGAGAGATCAAAGAAATAGAGAGGATCAGAAAGTTCAAACTCCTCTACAGAACGATTTGGTTGATGATGAAGAAGGAAATAATGTGGAGGCAGACCAAGAAATTAATTGTTTAGGGGATAACATTGCCTCTACTCATTTAACCCAAACTTCTTATGAAGAGTCTTTAATGTGAAATCAGTTGAATGAGTTAAGTACAGGAGAAAAAGTCAACGAAGCTCAAAACAAGTGTAATTTGAGATCAAAACATAAGGAAGGAAAACTAAGTGCATCTACTCAGTCTAATAAGTCAGATACTCCTTCCAAGGTTTTGGCTGCACCAAATAAAGAAACAGGAGAACAGAAAAATCATCCCATTATCAAGGATCTTGTTCAACAGGTAAAGGAAATACAAAAACCCCACTCCTATTTTAATTTTGAGAATGAAATCCATAAAATCAAGATTCCTGTCCCACTCCCAGAATTGATGAAAAATGAAGACTTTAAGAGATCTATATCAAAATTGTTGCAGCCTAAATCTTATCCCCCTTCATCAAATTCAGTTAACTTTCATGATGAGAAGCATGGAGTTATATTAGGACCACTAGTAGAAGACAAAGATGATTCATCTCCCCCATTTTACACTTCTTGTCATGTGCATGCCAAGATTTTGCACAATTGTCTTATGGATTCGGGTGCATCCCATAACTTGATGCCTAAGGTTGTCATGGATGAATTGGGTCTGGAAATTACTAAATCATATCATGACTTGTATTCTTTTGACTGAAGAAAAGTAAAATGTCTTGGAGTTATTAAAGATCTAGTTGTCACACTTTTCCAATTACCTATGAAAAGCATAGTCATGGGCATTGTAGTTGCAGATGTTCCTCCCAAATTTGGTATGTTGTTGTCTAGATCATGGATCAATAGGTTAGGAGGGACTTTACAAATGGATCCCTCTTATGATACCATACCAGTCTTTGCGGGTGAACACATGAGACTGTATAGAGAACCTCAACTAGTATACATCATAAATGATGAGATCAACTCAACAAACCATCTCATCTATGTTGTTGATATTTATTTAGGGTATAGTATTCTTCATCTTACTGAGTTTTCCTAGTCACCATTAGAGATAAAAAATCAGTCATCGACACAATGTGAAATAACTAGACAGGGTGCTCAAATGTGCAAGATGTATTTTGATGGTGCATCTTCCAAGGATAGTGTTGGTGTTTGGGTAGTGTTCATTTCTCCCTCTCAGGATGTTACAAATTTGTCCTTCAAGATTGAATTTGAAACAACAAACAATATTGCAGAATATGAAGCCTTAGTTTTGGGGCTTAGAGATGCAAAGAACATAAAAAATGAGGGATGTTAGGACCATACAATGTACCTTTTTGCTCACACTTTTTGCTACCTTTAAACCCTTGTTTCACTCATATTTAAACTCACATTATCACCTTACTGTATCTTTCCAAAGTTATACAACGTCTCTTCTCTTTACTATATGTTTAATCTGTTTTGCATATAATTTTACATTATTCTCGTACTTAACCATTGATCAGAAAAGTATAAGTGTTGAAACAGTTTGAACTGTAGATTAGCATTAAGGCTTGTTGCTGAAACAGTTAAAGCATGCAAACCCTGTGGCTGAAACAGTTTGTGGTCAACGATGCTGAAACAGTAACTCACAGAAGCTGTTACACAGTCCGTGGTCTACAACAACTCACACAGAAGAAGCTGCTACACTTGCCATGGTCAACGATGTTGAAACAACGACTCACAAAAGCTATTACATAGTTCGCGGTCTACAACAACTCTCATAGAAGTTGTTACATAGTCTGTGGTCTACAACACTCACACAGAAGAAGTTGTTACACCCTCTGTGGTCTATGATGCTGAACCAACAACACAAAATTGTTACATTGACCACAATAGCCGCACCTTGAGCTAGCATTACCATCGCTGCTACCTGAGACCAAGTTGCTGAAATAGTCGGAACATAAATCCCGTGGCTGAAACAACCTGCGAATTGTAATGCTGAAACAACATACAACAGCAGTAACAAGAAGACAAATAAAGAAGCTGTTACTCCAGCCGCAACAGCAACACCTCACTCAGCACTTGTAATAGCATTCTGTTGCGGGAGACTAGGATATCCTATTTCAGTTTAGAAAGTCGATCTGAATAAGAATAGGACTCCGATGTACACCTATAATTTGTTAATCAAATTGTATCGAAGAGATTCTCCTCTTTAAATAAGAGGAAATCATCATTAGAGAGGATCCTTTTCTTTAGCAAAGAAAGAGTTTTACAGAGAATGACGTGTTTTTACTTCAGATTGTAATATGATATAGTTGACAGATGAATAGAAGACTTTTCTGAGCATTTCTTTTTAGTCCTTCTCGTTTCAGGGGAATCTTGTGAGAAGGGAGGGCCCACCTTCTTCACAAGATTCACCCATTAGCTTTATAGTGTGTTAGTGTTATTTCTGTTCATGCCTTGATTAAATTTTGTTTTGCTGAAACATTACTTTACTGAACTCTGTTTTGTTGAAACACTATTTTACTGAACTCTGTCTTGCTGAAACTCCGCTTTGCTGATTGATACATTGTTTTCATATGATTCATGCTTGGGTAACTGTTAATCATTCTAGTTAGCAATCCTGTTTAGTGAATTTATGAGAGCTTGATAATTAGGGACAGGTGTTGAAGATTCCTTCTTGGCAATTAGGGTCCTTCTCTCTCTAGAGATAGTTAGCCTTCAATGCATGTCAATCATTTCAATTAATGAGTTCATGAAAGTGTGCTAATCGGGATAGGTGTTGAAGATTCCTTCTTGGGAATTAGGGTCCTTTTCTCTATTAGAGATAGTTAGCCTTCAATGCATGTCAATCATTTCAATTAATGAGTTCATGAAAGTGTGCTAATCAGGACAGGTGCTGAAGATTCCTGCTTGGGAATTAGGGTCCTGTTCTCTATTAAGAGGTAGTTAGTCTTCAGTGTGTGACAATCATTTCAATTAGCAACGAGTTCATGAAAGTGTGCTGATCGGAAACAGGTGTTGAAGATTCTTGCTTGGAAATTAGGGTCATGTTCTCTGGTTATAGAATAGTTGGTCTTTCCTTTTGCAGTGACTTGAAGGATTTCTTTTTCTAGATTGTTATTTCTTAATGTAATCCAGGATTCTTTGGACAATTATTCCTTTAAGCATTGAACTCTGCAACAGGTAGATTGTTTTCCTATAATTCAAGTTAGAACTTCATTCCATTCAAGGCAAAGTATGATTAATATGTTTTAACTACAACTCTAAGCTACTTTTGAGATTGAGCATATACAGTGCGTGGTTACCTTTGAAATAACAGACTTCCCTGGGTTGACAATTTATGTAGCACTTGATTGTTTAGTTAAATAAGCAATTATAGTGACCAACATTTTGGCGTCGTTGTCGGGGAAGGTAATTATAGATTTCAAAAGCACTTATGATTTTTCAGATACAAAGATTGCATGAGAGGACGCGGAGACCCCAAAGACACTGACCCTACCCGTGGTAGGGGTAGAGGAAGAGGAGGAAGAAAGACTTATATTGACGAGATTATATCAAAGTCTGAATCTGCTGCTCAACGACCAAACTCTCGGAAACCAAA
>SNQJ01S0000125.1:260167-271353 GCA_010110895.2 Picea sitchensis
TTTAGAAATGTCTATAAATACGTCTAAAAATACAACTAAATAAACGTTGGCCAAAAAATTTATAAATATGTATGAGTTGGTGAATGCATCATGCCTTTTAAAGATGATATTGAGTCTTATTTAGAAACCAAATAAATGTCTAAGCTAAATAATGAATAATAATAATGATAAATAATACTTAAAGTAGTAGTTGTAGTAATAAATAATAATGTCAACAATAAGAGGTTAAAGGGGCTTTGCTAGTTGGTAAAACAACCATGTTGCCATTCCCTTCATATTACTTAATAAATTATAAGTATTAGTTGTAGTAGTAATAAATAATAATAACAATGATAAGATGTTAAAGGGGTCTTTGTTGGTTGGTAAAGCAATGATGTTGCCATTTCCTTCATAAAAGTTAAAATCCTTCCATGAAATGTTTATTGCTCAGGCCATGGTCAATATTATTTATATGTATTATTATTATTATACCTATTATGATTATATGCACACTAATCCTTGTGATACTTATGGTTTATGATATAATCACCTTGTAAGCACTCTAACCCTATATCCATTATGCTTCATGTTATCATTCCAAGAGTCATTTTAGACTGTAATAAGGTGAGTTTGGTAACATGCAACGAATTCAAATTTAATTTTGAAAGATAAGCTTTAAAGTCACAGAGATTTGACCATAAGGACAATCAAATTCATCTATTGTACACATTCCCAACTATATCCTTCAACAAAAGTGGCCTTAGCAACTTCAGATCAAACAATAGACTTGATAAATGGATGAGGAAAAGAAAACTATGATATGAACATGTTAGAGATACTTCCAACACTTTAAAACAGTCATCTCACAATAAAAAATCTGTGTATTAACAAATTCTATATCACCAATGCAAAGAACGAAGAACATCACTCAATAATTGTATGAATAAGAAGAAGAGTAAATCATCCACTCTTTAATATTAGTACACAAAAAAAGATAGAAATGGAAAAAGAAAAACTGATCTCCATTGATAAGGAATCACAAGTCTGAACAAATACATAGAGAAGAAAATAACACATTGATAACCACTCTGAATTACTCTGGGTCCAAAGCCCCCTTCCCCTAGCTCATTCTAACCCTACTATACTCTTGTACCATCAAATATATAGCACCATAGGTCCTTTCCAGCTCACCAATTCGAACTCCAACCCCTTTCCCAAAATAGAAACAGTTACAAACAAAGAATGACACGTTTTAACTATTTTCCTGCTTTTCAGGAGGCACAATTATGAAAAATAGGCTTCCAAACGACACTTGTAATTCTCAAACCATACCATCTATGTAAAATATGAGAATCTTTTTTGTAGATAAACTCGTTATGAACAAAAACCTCTCTCCGTTTCTTTAAATTCATCTCCAGCTGGACGCAATAGGTGTCACAAAAACATGTCTCAAACAGGAAATCACGAAAACTGAAAAACATAGGGCTCAAAGATTCTTTCGAATCTCCCAATCCGTGACACCTGTGTGAAAAATGAAAGAGGTTACTGTTCATGGGGCCGTTCTTGACAATAATGTCTTTCATATTTTGAAAATTCATCTTAGTTCACCCAAAAATATTTCTAGAAGTCAACTCATCAAAAATTTCAGTTCAACAGTCTTAAAAGAGAGTTTCAACAACACATTCTGTAGCACCACTTCTATGTCAAATAAATCTCTGACCATAGCACATTTTGAAAAACTGAGAGATGTTTTTGTTATTTGGTATGCGATGAACAAAAATGTCCTCCAATTTTCAAAAATACCTTCTCAGTTGTTCATAGTAAAAGTTTTAAGTTTGTCACTTAAAACTGACAAAAACGTCTTTGCACAGTTTGGTTTCTGCCAGAATTTAGGTAGCGCCCGTCTGTGTCTCCTGTCAAAATTTAGGTAGCGCTTGCTTGTGTGTTCTGTCAAACTTAGGTAGCACCATAAAAATACGCAACACCTTCACTTGGACATGTGCAGAATGGGTAGCAACCTCGGGTAGTAGCAACGTCATCGGTCTTAGGCGATTCGACAACATTGTGGGTAGAAAACTGGTGGAATATCAAAAATAGACTATTCCGTAGCGCCATAGTGCTACGAAATGTTTGCGCTACTACTGTTGAAGGGATTAATTCTTTGTGAAAACCCAAAGCTCTGAACAGTAAGTACTAGAACTCTGTATAGCCTGTGTAGGTTATTTAGTTTCTTATGGAGAGGCATGCCTCTTCTAGCTGCAAATTCTTGTGCTAATATAGGCTCCATGGGGGATAGAGTCCTCCCTGTGAGGCTCTAATAAATATTGTAGTTTCAATGCCTTATTATAGGGATGCTACCAAACTTTAACCTCTGCAACTTACTCTGCAAACATCCACAATTTTTTATTGTGTCTAGTCCATTGGGCTATGGAGTCAACATTCAACCATTCTCTAAAAAATTCTGAAGGCCTGCCTTTATTCACACAAATTGACTATTATTTCTGTAAACTGAAGGAAAAAGAAATGCTCGGGCAACGAGCTTATTTCCTACACTACTCTACTCTAACCAGATCTGCAATTGATTAGGTAAAGGAAAATTTCCACAGTAACCATTCAAGCAACTTCATGACTGAAGGAATCCCATCCATACCATTGATCAATAGAGAACAACATAGGTTTGAAAATAGAGATAAAAATTCTTTTAGAGAAACATGTTTTCCCATGAATACCTGTGATGTAATGAAAACTGGAATTTTCAGAGAATATGAAACATATGATTCCATATAAGCTGCAATTGGATCCTTGAGACCATGGTTGGAAACTTGCTAATTAAGAAAAGACAACTGCTCATACATACATTCCTCTTTGCTTGAAAACAAACAACCTTCTGGTTCCCTTGAGATCTGATTTTGATCATCAACAATTGCAGTCTCTTTGATTTTAGCATGATGATCACAAGATAGTGGTACAACCGGGTTTAAATCATACTGATAATTATGATCTGCCAAGAACATATAGATATCTATGCAATTATCAGTTATAATATGTTCAACATGCTTTGAAAACTGATCATAAACTAGACATGCATCCTTGTCCATAGAAAAATATGCAAATGTTGAAGAATTTGATTCCAAATGTGAATCATACTTACATCCTTGCTGTTGTTCCATATATGATTCATACTCATTGTCTTCTTGCTGCAAGTCTAAAATATACTGACAGTCCTCTTGCTCATATGCATGCATATTTTCAAAACAAACCTGCTCTTGGATCCTCCTAGAAGCACAAATGTTCTCCTCAACTTCTTGGGAATTTTCAAATAAGCATGTTAAGGATGAAGACTTCCTTTCTAACAGGAGAAGGACAAGCTCTGAATGATGAGCCATAACATAGTATACCATGGAAACAGTCTCTCAAGGTCGGATTTCCACTGGCATGCTATGATAAACACTGTAAAACCTCCTGTTGAAGACAACCAAGGCTTCCTCTTCCCCTCTCCTCAAAGCATTAAAATCATACAAGTATTGATCAAGGGACTTGTTCTCACCCCAACAGTTCAAAAATACATTGCATAGATCGATCCAAGAACCAATGGAATCGACTCATGTACTATCTCAAACTGATCAACAAAGTTCTCGAAGGTCCCCAAGTGTCTCTCAGCTGTAACATGATCCTCTCTAGAAAAACGGGGAAGATACTCAAAGGATGAAGGTGATATGGAAGCCTTAAAGGTTTAAAGATCTTGTCTCTAATTCTAGTTTGAAAACTAGTGGGCTGAATACGAGTTTTAACAAGATAATGGCAAGGTTCAATAGTAAGAGCAGAAGGTGATGAGATATGAGAAGGCTTTGAATCAGTTTCAACCTCCTCAAGGTTACAAGGGCGATCAAAGTCAAGAGGGATTTCAATACAAATCTCATCCTTATGAATAGGCTGAGGTGAAGATATAATATCAACATCTACAACACATGCATAAGGAATGTCTTCTTCTTCCAAGGATGGATATATAAAGGAAGGCTTATGATGATTCGAATAGACAAAGCAAAGGATAATCCTCTTTATACATAAAGGGAAAGAGAGAAATGAGATGATAAAGAAAAATAAGAGATCATGGAGAAATCTCATAAGTTGATACCTAGTCATCCCATTTCGTATGGTCATCTTTCTGTCAACAAGATCCTCCCCAGTGGAGTCTTTGATTGTGGAGTCACCAGGTAGATAATTACAGTCAATTTATGTGTCCCGCTCTTGTCTACCATCAAGAGTTGGATCTATGCCATTCCCCCAGGGAATCTATCTTCACACTTCGTTCCCCGAAAACGACGCCATTAATGTTATCACAAGGAGTCACCCCATGAATGCATAGGGGTTGGACGTTTCTGCCAGTTTTGAGTGACTAATTTAAAACTTGGAGTGTGAACAATTGAGAAGGTATTTTTGAAAACTGGAGGAGGTTTTTGTTCATAACATTCAAAATATCAAAAATCTCTCTCAGTATTTCAAAATGTGTTATGGTTTTAGATGTATTAGACATAGAAGTGGTGCTACCAACTGTTTTACAACGGGGTATCTAATTTCCTGTAGCGGTCACGATTTTAATATTCTCCTTGTTGGGAGGTTGCCACCTGTCAAGGAGGATTAAAATGGATTATCAAGGATCAGTTAGATGTCAAGGGACACCTGCACCTAATATTTAGCTCCATCAAAGGCCTCATGCAATGAGGTGGAAACAATTTGTTAATGACTTCCAACAAATTCATGAAAATTAGCATTTTGTTGGATTTTTGTCTCTTTGATTGTTGCCACCTATCTCCAAGGCTTAGAATCCAATGGAGGAGATGGGATTCGACCTCCTAAGGTTATTTGGATGCTATTTTCTATTTAAGGAAGGATATCTCTTGGAGAAATGGGATTGATGAGCCAAGGGAGGCCGAGAGGCTCTATTTTTGTACTTTGACAGATTAATTTGAAGATAGCCTATCTTATCATTTTCTGTGTTAAGAATTCATTTGCAAAAGGAAGTGATGTTTAGCTATGTTTTTTATTTGTTTTGAGTCTTCAACTTTGTTCTTCTTCAACAACAAGTGTGAGAGGGTTTCTTAGGAGGATCCTTTGATATATTCTACCTTGTGTGTTGCTAAATCTCTTCTGAAAAGGATATTCAGATTATGATTCTTCTTCTACTGTATCAATAGTATTCTTGAAAAGGATTTTCACGTCTTTCTGTTTGAAGTTCTATGTTTTCTCATAAGAGTATTCAACTTGAAAGCCTTGAAAGGCTAAACATTTCTTTTGGATGATCTGTTTTGCTGCATATGGAAGATGATTTGCAGGGATAAATTCATATGATTTTTCAAGTCAAGGAGATAGCTTCAACCCTACCTCTCTCATAATTTCAAAATCAACTTTCTTTTCGTATTTATTGATGTGTAAGGCTTACCCCTTTGCATTCATGGGGTGATTCCTTGCGCTAAAACCTCCTATCCCTCATGGCCTTTAAGCCTTAAAACATTATGACCGTTGAACACACAAATCCCTTAACATAACAAGACCCCTAATCACTATGATTCTAGACACACTAATATACCTCCTAACCCTTATGATATCTTTTGTAAATCACTCCGTAACCACTATGACACCACACCTCTTGAATCCTAATATGATCACCCCTTAACACACTATGACCTTGAACACACAAACCCTCAAACACACTATAATTCCTAACAACTATTCACAATATTTTCCACATTGTCTCACTAACCCTTAATATTTTAATCTAATAACCTACTAAACCACTAACCCATATCAACACATGTTGAGT
Source organism: Picea sitchensis (assembly GCA_010110895.2). Classification (NCBI taxonomy): domain Eukaryota; kingdom Viridiplantae; phylum Streptophyta; class Pinopsida; order Pinales; family Pinaceae; genus Picea; species Picea sitchensis. Next base: position 265,968 of record SNQJ01S0000125.1, read on the forward strand.
AGTGTTGACTATTAGTCAACATAACTGATCATAATTCAACTGACAACACTAACCATTAACTCTTGATCATGTATAACCATTGTTGACCACATTAACCATGGTTGACCATCACGACTATAAGAACCACATTAATCATATTTGGTTATATTGATAATATTTGGCCATATTGACCAATTAATCAAATCCATTCATCTACCAATCTCTTTACCCATTGACCCTAGTAACCTAATAGTCACCGTTGACCATTGTTGACCCATATAGATCATGGTTGGCCCACAAATATATGAACTCCCTAACCAATTATTAGGATATTTTGACACCAGGAGCTAGTTAAGTTCAATTGGTCTAATGTGCTTTTAGGTTAAAGTGTGTAAATTTCAATGTGTTTCTTTAGTGTGCTTTATTAATTAGATGGTCACAATCATGTCCTATACATGAGTGATCCAATGTGTTTCAAACATCTCCTCAATATATATAACATTTGATTCATTGATTAACCCCCAAATTGGTTCGTGATCTCTATTTAAAGACCATGGATGGTCATTTGTTGAGGGTCGATGTGAGAAATGTTCATGTAAATTATTTTTCTTTGAATAAATTCTTTTCCCTTAATGTCATGCATTATTTCCATTTTTGAAGGTTTTAACCAAGTAAACATTGACATCTTGATCTTTTGTCCATGTGTGAGTGAATGACTAAAGGTGTTTGACCTATGTGAATATACTTGTTTTGCGATCACTAGCACTTGAATACATTTTAACCCTTAACACACATCTATGAGCCTTAAGGTAATCACCCCTTAACACATTATAACCCTAACATACTAACCCCCTAATGCAATAATTAAAGTTTTAAACCTTTGCAATTGAAGCAATACATACATATTCTGAAGCACAATAGAAAGAACAACAGTGGTACACACACCATTCATAGAGATTTACCTTGGAAACCCTTAATAGGGAAAACCAACCTAACTTAGAACTACACATCTATCTTCTTTATTATTTTACTCGAATGTTCACAATACGATATTTAGGTATTTAACAACACCCCAAGCCCTAATACATTAACTTTAAGGTCACAACCCTAATCCCTCAACTGAAATTAGATTATAATGGATTGAAAAACCAATCGGTAAAAAAACACAAAACTAGTAAAAAACAAAAAAAAACATTTCGTGGCACTGCTCCAAATCTTGATGGTTTGGGGCTACCATCCCTTGTAAACCTCCATGCTCAATGGGAGGTGCTAACACCCTCCCCATGGCCTCTCCCACTAGTGAAGTTATTGGATTTTCACTTGATGCAATCACATGCAAAGAAAATAACACATCTCCAACAACTATAATGCTTAATCAATATAAATTTAGACACACTATACCCCCTAATCCTTGACATAATAACCCCTTGACACATTATCAGCTTGAACACACTAATTCCAAAATACATGACTTTTACCCTTGATGACTATAACATTAAACACATTATATTTTCTAACGCCTATGACTCCTAAGACAATTACCTCTGACACATTATGAGATGTAAGACAATCAAACTCTAACACATTAACTCCTTAAGACATATTAACCACTAACCACTATGACCCTAGACGCACAATCATGCTAACCCCCATTACCCTTAACATAATCACCCCCTAACACATTATGACCCCTAAGACATTCACACTATAACCTACTAACCCATTAACACACATTGAGTATTAACCACTATGACCTCATACACATTATACCCCCTAAACCTTAGTAAATGATCCCAACACACTTGACCTTGGCATGCTATGAATCCAAACATAGTATGACACCTTACACACGATCTCCGTAACATACCAACCTCATAATACACTATAAAATTTAATGAACTTGTCCTTGGAAACACTAAGACCCTTTACACACCAACCCCCTTACACACTATCTCCTTAACTTACTAATATCATAATACACTATAACCTTTAACTAACTTGTCCCTAGCCACACTAAGACCCTTTGCACACTAGCCCCTTAACATACCTTAGGCCTTAACTATTATCGTCATTGAAACACTATACCCCCTAATCCCTATGAACTTTGAAATAATCATTACTTGGCACATAATAGACCTAAACACACAAGCCCCTTAAAACACACTATAACACATAACCATTATGATTTCAGAAACACTGTACCTCCCAATCCTTATCCTCTTAACAACCTCACACTTTAAACTAGTAACCCAATGTTACACTATGATCCTTAACTCATAATGAATTCAAACACACTAAGCCCCTAATACATTATGATCCTTAACCCTTATGACCCTCAATGCAATCATCCATTACACATTATGACCTTGAATACACCAATCCACAAATACATTATAATCCTTACCACATATTGAACATTTTTTGGACATATTGACTAGTGTTGACCATATTGAACACATTAACCTACTAATCCTTAATCTTGCAATATACTAATCTTCAAATCTTCAACATTCTATCCCATATTGACATATGTTGACTAATGTTGACTATCAATTAACTTAAGTAATTATAATTCAATCGGTACCCTTACCCATTTAAACCCTTGTACATGGTTAACAATTATTGACCACATCGGCCATGGTTGACCATCTTGAATATATTGACTACATTGGCCATATAGAAAATATTTGAACATGTTAACCCATTAACCTTGAATCTATTAATGTACTATACCTCCTTACCCAATGACCCTAGTAAACCACCAACCATCATTGACCATTATTCACCAAATAGACCATAATTAACCAATATGGTTTACCCACACACCCCTGATGATCCGGATTTTATGAGCAGAACGAAATGCCTACAGATTATTAACAGGTGATTAACACAAAATAACAGAGATACAGTAAAACTAATTTTCTATTCAATAAGGAAATAAGCTGAAACTGTAAAATGTAGCGGAAACAAGCTTGCTAGAATGGTGGCGACTTATCTCTGAGAAGAGATGTGACGACTACGCTCATTCGAAAGAAGATAATTACAATGAGGCTCTAAAGGAATTTTTACAATAAACAAGAATGCCCAAAACCCTAGACATCCAAAAACCTAACCCTAGGAGATGAAGCACCAAAAGTCACGTGGGCTCCGTTTGGGTAAGTTAGTACATCAACTTCCCGGGGTTGTAACTTTTGCATACGATCTCCGTTTTAGGCATATGATAGCCCGTTTGAAAGGTATCGTTGAGGAGATTTATTTTTGGGGATAAATAAATCTTATGAGTTTCATTGAGAAGCTCGATCCCGAAAAACCTTCATTTAGTCCCTCAAAATGGCCCCAGAAGTTAAAACTGCTAAAAATAGTAAATTGCCAAAATTGTTAGAAAACTGTTTTGAGACAGTTGGAAAAGGCGGGTGGCCACCGATATCCACCTAGATCAATCCTCCCTCCTTAGAAATCTATGGTCTCCATTGCGTTGAGTTCCCCCATCAGATGAGAAAATTTCTGCTGAATTTGGCCCTGGGTGAGCCACTTGCCTTGGTGCAGGAGCTGCCCTGCTTTGACGAATCGATAAAGATGGATCCTTTGTTGTCGAGTGCCCTTGATCGGTGTGTCCAAAATCTGATCGCTGGATGCCTGTTGTATGCAGTCAGGGTTGAGCTCTGTTGGTGTTAGCTGCTCTGCTACGTCTGAGGTGTCCAATAATGGTGGGAAATAAGGACGAAGGAGATCCATGTTGAACACTGGGTGCAGGCCAAGGAAAGGAGGAATGTTGAGCTCAAAAGAATTATCCCCCATGACCTTGGTGATGGTGTACGATCCATAACAGAGTGGGAGAAGCTTCCGATGGGGTCCTGTAAGGTGTTCTTTCTGCAAGTGAAATCAAACTTTGTCACCCACCTGAAACTTATGTGGCACCCGATGTTGATTATGGCACTGCTTGTACTTGTCATTGGACTTCTGTAGGATATGCTAGATCCGTTCAATAAACTGGGTGGCTTTGTCAACTTCAGTTGGAGCAGGAGATGAGTAAGTTGAGTTGACCGCAAGGGGAAGTGCAACATCTATGGGACCCAATGGTTGGAATCCCAACCCCACTTGAAAGGGGCTGTGGCCGGTTGAGATATGCAGGGCTCGGTTGTATCTATGTTGGACATAGGGAAGTCTCTCATCCCATGTGCGAGGGTTCTTTGAATTATACATGTGAAGGATATGCACAATCATTCGATTGACGAACTCGGTTTGGCCATCTGTCTGGGGGTAGAAGGCCGTGGATTTGGTGAGCTTGGTGTCCAGCAGTGACCAGAGGCTCGACCAAAATGTGATGAGAAATCGAATGTCTCAATCTCAGACAATGGTTTGTGGGATTCCAAAATGTACCCAGACTCGTTCAAAGAAGAGCTTGGCAGTGGCCTTTGTTGTGATGTTCTTCTTGCAGGCAACCAAAATCGCCATCTTAGAAAAGCGATCAACAACCACAAAAACACAGTCATTTCCCTGCTTGGTGTACGGGAGGCTCGACATGTAGTCCATTGAGATGGATTCCCATGGCCTGTCAGGAGTAGGAAGATGGGTGTACAAACCCTGTTTCTTAGTGGCCAGTCTAGCAATAACGCAGGCAGTGAAAGACCTGATATACTTGCTAACCTCTTGTCGAAGTTTCGGCCAGTAGAAATGTTTCTGTAGCATCGCCACTGTCATTTTGACGCCGAAGTGTCCTGCCACCCGACTGTAGTGGGCTTCTCATATCAGCTTCGATCGCTAACTTGATGGAACACATATATGGCTAAGACGACACAACAACCCATCTTGAAGATGAAAATTATCGACAATTGCGTTTGCACCCAACATTTGGTAGGTGGTGGCGAAGTTCGGGTCTGTCTCATAGAGTTGGGGCCATCCAGAGGTCTCATGGTCGCAGGAGTCTAGCACCGTGGTGAGTGCCGTGACTGGCGGTCTTCTAAGGGAATCAACGACACGATTGGTGCTTCCTGTTTTATACTTGATGTTGAGGTGGAATTGCTACAAGTATGTGGACCCCTTTTGATGGCGATCATTCTACAATTTTCCTTGTGTCTACATGAAATGCAGTGGCTTATGATCAATGTGGATGATTGTCTCCTTCCCAAGAATGTAATGTCTCCACTGGTGACAGGCTTGCACAATGGAGTACATTTCTTTGTCGTAAGTAGTGTAGTTACGAACAACATCTGATAGTGTATCACTATGATAGGCCACGGGGTGGCCGTGCTGAGTGAGAACGACACCCACCGCATAGTCTGAAGCATCTATCTCGATCTCAAAGGGCTGCTGCAGGTTTGGTAGTGAAAGTACTAGGGCTGAGCACAAGCACTGTTTCAAATCGTCGAACACTTGTTGTTGGGACCGACCCCACAAAAGTTTCGCC
>SNQJ01S0000125.1:274711-291322 GCA_010110895.2 Picea sitchensis
CGTGCAGTAAAGGGACAGCAAGCGGTTGCCCGCGCCCAGTGAGAAGTTAGGGCGCGGGTTGCTTGTTTTGAGTGGTTTTTTGAGGAGTTACTCAGCATGGCTTTGGCTAGGAAGAGGCATGAGTTGGCCTGATGCCAGGTAAACCTGTATGGTGCATTTTAGGGTTATAACAATAGCTTCTTTCCATTGTTTATTTTGAACAACTTCTTCAAATGTGGTAGTTTATTCATCTAAAAGCGTTGTCATATATGCTGCATAACTTGAGAATCTTTTAGGCTTCTTACTTTTTTGGAATGTTCCTTCTAGGATATTGAGTCTTTCTGCATCTTGTAAGGTAGCATCAAGCCAAGCTGGTCGTTTCCTGGTATTAGGTATGGTGTCTGAATCAATGGTCTCACATGGTTTCATAGGATGATCAGGTTATTCCTTTTCCTCATGTTGGTTTTTTGTTCTTTCTTCAATAGGTTCTTCATTCTCTTCTTCCTCCATAGTTTCTTCTATAGATTTCTTGAAGGCCATCTTTTCATTGAAGGTAATGTCTCTGCTGACTTCAATCTTGTGTTGTTCTAGAATATAGATTCTATAAGCCTTGGATGAATCACTATATCCCACGAATATTCCCTTCTTTCTCAAGGGTTCTAGTTTATTCCTTTTGTCCTTGTGAATGTGATAGTAAACAGGACATCCAAAGATTCTTAGGTTTTCCACATTAGGTTTCTTACCTGAGAAGGATTCTTCTAGAGTCATGTTCTTCAATATCCAGTGAGGACTTCTATTCTGAACATATATTTCTATCATGGTTGCTTCTCCCCATAAGAACATGGATAAACCTTGATCATTTAGTGTGATTTTACGGTTTCTTCAATAGATCTGTTCTTTCTTTCTGCTACACCATTTTGTTGAGGATTATGAGGAACAGTCAATTCCCTCCTAATTCCTGTCAATTTGCAGAATGAAATAAGTTCCTTTGATGTGTATTCTCCTCCATTATTTGTTCTTAAGGTATTGATCTTCTTGTTTGTGAGGCTCTCTATCTCTACCTTGAATTCTTGAAACTTGTTGAATACTTCGTACTTTGTCTTCAGAAGATATAACCAAGTCTTTCTTGAGTAATAATCTATGAAGATTATGTAGTAAAGATAAACTCCTAGAGATTTGACTGGAATCATACCACAAACATCTGAGTGTATCAGATCTAGAATCTCCTTAGATCTGTTGTTTTTGTTTGGGAATGGTTTCTTGATATTCTTCCCAAGAGCACATCCTTTGCAAATTCCTTCATGTGTAGACTGCAATTCTAGTATTCCTTCAACCATCTTTTTGAGAAAATGTAATGATTGATAATTAATGTGAGCGTACTTTATGTGCCAAAATTCATTGGGATTGACTTCATCATGTATGAGAGCTTCTTCATTTTGTTCTAGTAGTCTATATAGATTTACTTCATGGCTTCCAATAACCCTAGCATTCTCTATGCTGGAGTCTTTATGCCAAGATTGATCCAAATTTTATAAGCATAATGAAATGACTACAAATTATTAACAGGTGCTTAACACAAAATAACAGAGATACAGTAAAACGGGTTTTCTATTCAATAACGAAATAAGTTGAAACTGTAAAATGCAGTGGAAACAAGCTTGCTGGAATGGTGGCGGCTTATCTCTGAGAAGAGATGTGACGGCTACGCTCATTCGCAAGAAGATGATTACAATGAGGCGTTGAAGGAATTTTTTAAAATAAGAAGGAATGTCAAAAACCCTAGACATCCAAAAACCTAACCCTAGGAGATGAAGCGCCAAAATTCATGTGGGCCCTTTTTGGGTAAGTTAGTACATCAAATTCCCGGGGTCGTAACTTTTGCATACGATCTCCGTTTTAGGCGTATGATAGCCCATTGGAAAGGTATCGTCGAGGAGATTCATTTTAGGTGAAATATCAAAGGAAATTTCATATTGAAAACCTTATTTCCAAAAAAAACATCGTTTAGGGCCTCAAAATGGCCCCGGAAGTTAAAAACTGCTAAAAATAGTAAATTTCCAAAATTGCCAGAAAACTATTTTGAGCTAGTTGGAAAAGGTGGGTGGCCACCGATATACACCCAGATAAATCATCCCTCCTTAGGAATAAATGTTCTCCATTGTGTTGGGGTCCCCCATCAGATGAAGAAATTTCTGCTGAATTTGGCCCCGGGTGAGCCACTTGCCTTAGTGCAGGAGCTGCCCTGCTTTGACGACTCGATAAAGTTGGGTCCTTTGCTATCGAGTGCCCTTGATCTGTGTGTCCACAATATGATCATTGGATGCATGTTGTATGCAGTCATGGTTGAGCTTAGTTGGTGTCAGTTGTTCTGTTACTTCTGAGGTGTCCAATAATGGTGGGAAATAAGGGCGAAGGAGATCCACGTTGAACATTGGGTGATGGTGTACGACCCATAATGGAGTGGGTGAAGCTTCCAATGGGGTACTGTAAGGCGTTCTTTCTGCAAGTGCAACCAAACTTTATCGCCCACCTGAAACTTATGTGGTACGTGATGTTGATCATGGCGTTGTTTGTACTTGTCATTGGACTTATATAGGATATCCTGAACCTATTGGAGGATGTGTTGGATCCACTCAATGAACTGGGTGGCTTTGTCTGCTTCAGTTGGAGCAGGAGATGAGTCGGTCGAGGTGACCGCAAGGGGAAGTGCAACATCTATGGGACCCAATGGTTGGAATCCCAACCCCACCTGAAAGGGGTTGTGGCTGGTTGAGCTATGCAAGGCTCAATTGTAGCTATGCTGGAAATAGGAAAGACTCTCATCCCATGTGTGAGGGCGTTGTGAATTATACATGAAAAGGATATGCACAATCATTCGATTTACGACCTCGGTTTGACCATCTGTCTGAGGGTGGAAGGCCGTGGATTTGGTGAGCTTGGTGTTCAGCAGTGACCAGAGGCTCGACCAGAATGTGCTGAGAAATTGACTGTCCCTATCTAAGACAATGGTTTGTGGGATTCCAAAATGTACCTAGACTCGTTCAAAGAAGAGCTTGGCAGTGGCCTTTGCTGTGATGTTCTTCTTGCAGGCAACCAAAATCGCCATCTTAGAAAAGTGATCAACAACCAAAAAAACAAAGTTGTTTCCTCGCTTGGTGGATGGGAGGCCCAACATGTAGTCCATTGAGATGGATTCCCATGGCCTGTCAGGAGTAGGAAGAGGGGTGTACATGCCCTGTTTCTGAGTGGTCGGTTTGGCAATCGCGCAGGCAGTGCAAGACCTGATATACTTGTTGACCTCCTGTCGAAGTTTCGGCCACTAGAAATGTTTGTGTAGCATCCCCACTTTCTTTTCGATGCCGAAGTGTCCTGACACCTGACTATAGTGGGCTTCCCAGATCATTTTCGCTCACTCTCTTGATGGAACACAGATATGGCCCAGATGACACAACAACCCATCCTGAATATGGAAATTATCAACAACTACTTTTGCCCCCAAAATTTGGTAGGTGGTGGCGAAGTCTCGGTCTGTCTCATAGAGTTGGGGCCATCCAGAGGTCTCATGGCTGCAAGAGTCTAGCACCGTGGTGAGTGTCACGACTAGTGGTCTGCTGAGGCAATCAGTGACACGATTGGTGATTTATGTTTTATACTTGATGTTGAGGTAGAATTGTTGCAAGTATGTGGACCAATTTTGATGGTGGTCATTCTACAATTTTCCTTGTGTCTGCATGAATTGCAATGGATTATGATTAGTGTGGATGACTGTCTCCTTCCCAAGAATGTAGTGTCTCCACTGGCGACAGGCATGCACAATGGAGTACATTTCTTTGTCGTAAGTAGGGTACTTATGGACAACATTTGATAGTGTCTCACTATGATAGGCCACAGGGTGGTCGTGCTGAGTGAGAATGACACCCACAACATAGTCAAAAGAATTTGTCTTGATCTCAAAGGGTTGTTGCAGGTCTGGGAGTGAAAGCACTGGGGATGAGCACAAGCGCTACTTCAAATCATCCAACACTTGTTGTTGGGACCGCCCCCACTCAAATTTCACCTTACCACCACCTATGGTTATTTAGCTGAGGGCCCATGCAATATGGGAAAATACCAACACGAACCTACGGTAGAAGTTGGCAAGGCCCAAGAAGCTTCGAAGCTCGGTGAGTGTGGTTGGGGCTGGCCAGTCACAGATGACTTGGATCTTGGCTAGATCCACATCTACGCCATGTTGATCAATGATGTAGCCTAGGTAATGGACCTTGTCCATGCCAAAGGAGCATTTTTCCAAGTTGGCGTATAGCTTGTGTTGTCGCAGGGTGTGCAGAACTTGTTGAATATGCTGCAAGTGTTCAGCCCAAGTCTTGTTGTAAATGAGAATGTCATCAAGATACACCACTACAAAATTATTGGTGAATGGTCGCAAGATATCATCCATCAACCTCATGAAAGTGGCTGGTGCATTTGTCAAACCAAAGGGCATGACCAACCATTCAAAAAGGCCTTCCTTTGAATTGAAGGTGGTATTCCATACATCTGTATGTTCTATTAGGACCTGGTGGTAGCCAGACTTCAAATAAATCTTACTGAAGTATTTGGCCCCCATGAGTTGATCAAGGAGGTCGTTGATTCAGGGAATCAGGTACCCATTGTTTACTGTGATTTTATTTAGAGCCCGGTAATCAATGCAGAGTCGCTAGGTTCCATCTTTCTTATGTACCAACATGATTGGGCTCCCGCAAGGTGATGAGCTGGGACAGATGTGACCCTTATGGAGAAGCTCTAGGATATGTCAGTTGATCTCCTCATTATCTAATAGAGAGCGACAATAGACTAGCCCATTGGGAAGTGATGCGTCAGGGGTCAGATTGATGGGGTGCTTGACCTGGTAGTGCAGAGGTACCCTGGTAGGTGAGGAGAAGATATCCGAGAATTCTTCCATGACCTTGTCTACTTGCTTCTGTTGTATGGAGAGGTTGGCTACAGAGACCCTGGATGTGGTTGTGATCTTTCGCTTATTATGAGAGCGAATCATGAAGAATACAAACTTCCCCATCTAAGAGATGACCTTCCTGCATTTCTTAGCAGAGATCAAGGAAATAACACTGGGTGGGACTGCCTCGGGTATCCTGTACAATTTCTTGTTCAAAGTAATAATAACACTACGAGGCCTAGACTCATATACAACATGGCGTTTCCATAAATAAGGTTGGCCCAAAAGAACATCACAAACTTCGAGAGGAGAAACATCACACAATACCTCATCTTTGAAGGGGCTAATGCCATATGACAGTCGACACTGTTGGGTGACGCGAAGATCACTTCCTTGGCAGAGCCATCCAATGGTGTAGGGTTGTGGGTGTGGCGTTGTTAGCAGGTCCAGCCGCTTAAAGACCTCTGCTGAGATGAGGTTCTTCTGGCTACCGCTATCAACGATGAAGTGCAGCGGGGTTCCTTTTACCCACATCTATGAATGGAAGAGACGCTCTCCTTCTTTTGGCTCATCTGGTTCACCAGGCTGGAGCTTGGTGGTAGCAACGGTGGCACTAGGTTCCGCGTCAATGACTCGTCTTCCCCTTTCTGGTTCTATCTCAGAGTCATAATCCGCATCTGATTTGGAGGCTTTCACTTCGGCCACCAACGACTGCTTTGAGTGGCAGTCAACAATGTTATTCCAAGGGCTCTTATGGAAGTCGCACCACTTCCCGATATCATTCTTTGTCTTTCCGGTGTCCTTCTTTGCTTGTGGCTTGGATTTGTTGTCCTGATACTGCCCATCTTTTCTCTATCCTTTTTTATGTGGGTTGGTGCCACCCTTTACTGGCTATTGTTGTGAGGGGTTCCCAGGCCGAAATTGCTACGTCTTTTGTTTCAGCTTCTGCTCGATTTTGACGGCATATCGGTAGGCCGCGCCCAAGGATGAGATGTCCAAAAATTCCATTTCGGTTTGGATGTATATATGCAGAGCACCGCGGTACTTGAGCACCAAATGTCTCTCTAAATCTTTGATACCTAGCTTGGTGCGCAAGGTATGGAAGATATTTGTGAAATCTGGCACTGCTTGGTCTCTTTCTTGCCGCAGTGTAGTCCATTTGATATATAGGTCATCATAAATTATGACAGGGTAGTATTGTTCCTTAATAACATCCCTGAAGGATTCCCAAGTGGCCTTGACTATAAATAATGAGGGTTCTCTATTTCCTTTTGCTCACATAAAGTTTCCCACCAATCTTTGACATGGGGAATGGCTTTGAGGAGCGCAAAAGTAATCTTTTCTTTATTCGAAAAGTTATGGATAGAGAAATACCCTTCTAGTAGATTCAACCATTTGTCTACAACATCTGCATCTATCTGACCTTCAAATATAGGAATATCGAAGTTTATTTGTACCTTGAAGTGGGCGTCGCATCCGCTCAAAGAAGATGCGTCGCTTGTTGGTAGCCGTCGAAGGATTTGTGCAAAACTATCAATCATCTTGTTCCTCTGTTGCGTGAGGGATTCCTCAATCAATAGTTTGAAAGGATCTCCTATCCCATCATCTTTATTTTATCCTGCCATAAGAGGTCGCTTGGGCGTGCGAGAGATTTTTTCCTCAAGAGAAATAAGCTCAAGACCCAACTCTTTGTACTTCGACCTCGTTGGGGACATGCATTAAGATGACAAGGAGCAGACCACTCTGATACCAATGATCTGAATTTTATGAGAAGAAAAAAATGACTAAAAATTATTAATAGGTGCTTAACAAAAAATAACAGAGATACAGTAAAACTGGTTTTCTATTCAATAACGAAATAAGATGAAACTGTAAAATGCAGTGGAAATAAGCTTGTTGGAATGGTGGCGGCTTATCTTTGAGAAGAGATGTGACAACTACACTCATTTGAAAGAAGATGATTAAAATGAGGCTATGAAGGCCTTTTTTACAATAAGCAGGAATGTCAAAAACCCTAGACATCCAAAAACCTAACCCAAGGAGATGAAGCACCAAAAGTCATGTGGGCCCCGTTTGGGTAAGTTAGTACATCAACTTCCCAAGGTCGTAACTTTTGCACACGATCTCCATTTTAGGCGTACGATAGCCCATTGGAAAGGTATCGTTGAGGAGATTAATTTTAGGTGCAATATCAAAGGAACTTGCATATTGCAAACCCGTTTTCCAAAAAAACATCGTTTAGGGCCTCAAAATGGCCCCAGAAGTTAAAAACTGCTAAAAATAGTAAATTTCCAAAATTTCCAGAAAATTGTTTTGAGCCAGTTGGAAAAGGTGGGTGGCCACCAATATCCACCTGGATCAAATATAACACTTTTCCATCCACGAAATCTATTCTAATTCCTTTGTCTTCTAGGCAAGATATGGATACAAGATTCGTTTCTAAACCAAGTACATAGAAAACATTGCTTAAGTGAACATTGTTACCTATTTTCAACTTGACGGAGGCTTGTCCAAATCCTTCCACTGGGTAAGTTCTTTTGTCTCCAAGATATACCTTGTACGATGTATTCTTCTCATTTAGGTTTGAGAGTCTGGCTTGATCTCCCGTCATGTGCCTAGAAGCTCCACTATCGATTATCCACATGTCATCTTCAATTGTTCCACTCAGTGTTGAGTAGTGTAGAAGATTGAATGTTTCACTCGTGTCTTCGGTTGGTAGGTAGCTAGTCATGCCTTGATCCAAAACTTCAACTCTGACATTTTTGTTTTCTGAGAGAGCCAAAAGGTGCATTGAACTAGGGTACATTTGAATATCCTCTACTTGAGCGAGATGCTCCATCACAAGGTGATGGATCTGGGATTTAGGGTTTTTGCAACTGCTCCTACTAGTAACCCTAGCAGCAGTGTCTTGGAAGCTACTCCTGCTAGTAACCCTAGCGTCAGTTCTTCAACGAGCTCAGTATCCTAATGTTTATTCTTCCTTCCAGCAATTAGACTGAATGAAGGAGGTGTGGGCCCATAACCTATTAGAATATGAATGAATGTGCTCGTTTTACCATTGACAATATCACTATTTTCACCCAACCATAGGTCTAAGCCACCCTATAAGCACCTTGACCTTGATAGAGAGAAGAATCCTGGTAGCAATCCAATAGCCAAGCAAGGCTAATGCACCAAGCAACAAGTAACCAAAGCTGATCAGAGAGTCCAACCCAAAACTGGCGCAACACCTTCCCCAGGACTTGCGCACAAAACTGCTAGACTGTAGTGCACAGAAGTGGCTTTCTGCGATTCTAAGAATTGTGTCAAATGAGAGATTGGCGCCCTGTATTTATAGTATTCCTGGCAGACTTGCCTAGGCCGACTTCTCATTCTGGGTACTAATTAATTCATATTAATTATATCTCTTCAGCCGACATCTCATATAGGGTTACTTTCATTTCTTTTCTTTCTTCCGAAACATTCTAATCTTGTCAAAGGTCACAATAGAGGTTCATACCTCTCGAAGCTACCATAATATCAATAGTACATTCATGTATGCCAATATGTCATTTGATCTCATGAATGCAGGGGCAACTTTCCAATGTGCAATGGACATTGCATTTATTGAAGAGAAAGACAAGTTTGTGGTTATCTATTTGGATGATATTACGATGTTTTCCAAGTCTGATCAAGAGCTTTACCAACATTTAAAGAAGGTGTTTTTGAAATGCAGAAAGTATGGGTTGTCCCTAAATCCCAAAATGTCTCTTTTTTACATGAAGGAAGGTAAGCTGCTAGGACACATTGTCTCAGCTGAAGGAGTAAAAATTGACCCAAATAGAGTAGAGGCTATCAAAACCATTTCTCTTACAAGGTCCAAGAAATAAATTTGGTCCTTCTTAGGTAAGATAAACCTTTTAAGGATATTTATATCTAACTTTGTTGAGTTAGTGAAATTCATCACTGCCATGTTGAGAAAAGGAAACGAAGTAAAATGGACACCAGAATCTAGGTGTTCTTTTGAGAAGATAAAACAAGCACTAGATGATGCTTTTTCTTTGATTAGTCCCGAATACTCAAAGGATTTTTTTTCTTTTTTAGTTTGCCTCCAATGATACACTAGTTTTTTTCCTTCTTCAGAAGAATTCAGATGGAATGGAGCAACCTATATTTTTTTTCAGTAGGGCCTTGAGAGATGCTCAAGTCATATGTGACATTATGGAGAAACAAGATTATGCTTTAGTCAAAGCTCTTAAGGCTTTCAGGGTATATGTTCTTCATTCAAAAATCATTGCTTATGTTCCCTCAAGTTATGTGAAAGAAATTCTGATTCATCCTGATATAGATGGGAAAAGAAGTAAGTGGAATGCTAATATTTTAGAGTTTGATATTGAGGTGAAACCCATCATGTTGGTAAAAGGTCAAGGTTTGTCTAGATTGCTAGTTGAATCCAATTGTAAGACATTGGGAGTAAATTTTATGAGTACTAACTCTATAAATCAGCAATATGATATTCATAACAACAGCTTGCAAATCAACTCAAAATTGGTAGAATGCAGTTGGTACAAGGACATCATCTATTTCCTGCAAAATTTGTAGCCTCCCACTGGACTTGACAACACCAAGTTAAGAGATCTGAAACTTAAAGCAGTTAGGTATTGTATTGTTGATCAAATTCTATATTGGAAAGATCCTTCATGGATTCTTTTAAGATGTTTAGATCTAGAAGAGGAAAAACAAATTATGATTGAATTTCATGGGAGTTTATGTGAAGGTCATCACTTCTAGAGAACCACCGCATGCAAGATACTCAAATATGGGTATTTATGGCCTAATTTATTCACTGATGTGTGTGCAAAGATCAGGACATGTGACAAATGTCAGAAATTCTCAGGTAAACAACAACTCAAGTCTTTTCCTATGAATCCCATAGTGGTATCTGGCCCTTTCCAGCAGTGGGGATTTGAATTTATTGGAGAAATTCATCCATACTCAAGTGGCCAACACTGTTGGATTCTGTTTTCTACTGATTACTTTACCAAATGGATAGAAGCCATTCCCACCAGGAATGTAACACACAAATTAATTATTGGTTTCTTGGAAGATATTCTGTCAAGGTTTGGTTGCCCAAATAAAATTGTCACTGATAATGCAGTAGCCTTTAAATATGAGCCCCTGGTGAAGTTCTGTGAAAAATATGGTATTCAACTTATCCACTTCACTCCCCTCAGGGTAATGGCTTAGCAGAATCCTCCAACAAAATCTTAGTAAAAATTATCAAAAATTTGTTGGAAGACAATAAGAGGTCATGGGATTCTAAGTTGAAGTTTTCCCTTTGGGTGGACAGAGTAACTACCAAAAGCTCAATTGGAACCACACCATTTCAACTAGTTTATGGAACTGAAGTTGTTTTCCCTGCTCAGTTAGCTTTACCTGTGGAAAAATTCCTTCAAGATAAAAAAGGGGAACCATATGACACGATCAAGAGGATGCATAAAATTGTGGAAGTACAACAAACCATAGAGCAACTTTTTGACAAAGCACAAAGTCATCAACAAAAAATCAAAGAAATTTTTGACAAGAAGGTGAAGAAGGAATATTTTCAGCTTGGAGACCTGGTACTCAAGTGGAATGCTCAGAGGAAAGATAAAGGAAAACATGGTAAATTTGAAGCCCTTTGGGTTGGTCCTTTTAAATTTTTTTGAAGTTTTTCAAAATAATACTTTTAAGTTGCATATTTTGGAAGATGTTGAAATTTCTAATGGCCTAGTCAATGAGCATTTTCTCAAAAAATACTTTTTATAAAAAGCCATGGGTGGATTCATTTCACTGTACATACCAGTCTGTTAGTTAGTTCTGTTTTCTTTTAATAATGACTCCTTGCCCAATGGATAAGACACTGTAACTACAATGTTCTTGGAGCCTCATAGGGAGGTCTCCATCCTCTGTGGATCCATATGTTAGCACATAGGATGTGTAGGGGTCAAATTTTTTAAGTTTCTAGGTTTGAGTTATAGGGTCTTTTTAATTTTAGGTTTTGAGTCATTTCTTATGTCAATAAACTATGTTTGATCCTTTCATGAGAAAATAAATTTGACCTTAGTCCATGTAAGAGTCTTGGTGTCATGATAGTGTTCATCATCATGAAAGAAATAGAGGTCAACATTGGTCACACCCTTGGTCTTAAACTTATCATCATCATGTGTCTTGTCTCAAAGGGGTATACAAAGGTTCCTTATGTCATTTTCAACCGTTTGAGGGTCAAATCAAGTGTCAAGTCGACTTGTTGCAAACTCACCTGAAAGTTTGCAGCGTATCAAGAAAGTACCTCATGCACTAATCACACATAATTTTTCCTTGGAAACGTGTCAAGGGGTATCTTATTTTTTTCAGTGACTTTAATTCATCATGTTCTTTAGGTTAGTTTCAAGAAACACGGCTATCAATTTGAATGAAGTGTGTTGCCAATTGGTTTGAATTATTGGGCTATGAAATGCCTATAGCAGATGATGGTTGATTGAGTGATTCCAGGAAAATGCCAGTCTATCTCGTGAGACAACAGTTGAAGGTTCATGTATATAAAGTACCCTATTTAATGATTGTGCATTGTGTAAAGGTTTATTGTACTGGATTCTAGTTGCTATGATTTTTTCTGCACTGCAAACTCCTTGCACTGATAAAAAAAATCTACAGTATTGGTATCCTAAACCTTGGCAATTTCAAGTTTCTTTTTTATTCCAATAATATCAATTTGCATCCATTTCTTGCAGAAGTGACCTTATCCACTACATTTTCTTGATGGTTCTATAAACTGTATGCATTTAAGACGTTGTAGACCCTCTATTTTATCACTAGACCAAACCCTCCTTGATTGTGCTCCACTCAGGTACGAGGTTTTATATTTTTCAAATTCATTTTCCTTTTCAGACTTGGGAGCTTTGCAAACCTTTCATTAAAACCTAGTCCAAAACTATGCACTGTGAACTCAACTATGCATTACGAATCCTCTGTTTCACACATAATTGCAATGATTTTTTCCTGACTGCAACCTCATCCAATTTGGGATTTTTTTCTTTCCTCTCATCTCCTACTTGCAGCCCTTTCATTCTCACACTATTGTTGTACATGGATATTTCATTCAAGTAAACCCTAAATTGTGCAAATTCTATAAAAAACCCTAATTTTCATGTTTTCATCATACATCTGATAAAAAATTGTTATAAGAGGGTAAAGTGGTTTTCAAAAAAACTATCATAGAAATTCATCAAGGTAAGAAGGTTCACAAAGGGGGAGAAATTGTCAGGGATGAGCCCCATGACATGTAACTTATAAATTTTGAACCATTTTTCAAGGAAGCATTCTAGAGAGCAGGATGCCTAATTTTTTGTGAGAAAATGAAAAGAAGAAATCTTGAGGTAGCTAAACAGTTTGCAGTCAATTTCAGTGGGAAAAATACTAAGGTGGGGGCACTGGAGTTTAAAGTCTCAAATAAATCTATTTCTATAGCCACAAAGATACCTTCTTGTGGTGAAAAATGGTTTAAAGCCATGTCTTTGAATTCTACTTTTCCAAGGAATTCCTAAAACCTTAATATTAAGGAGACAACCTATCTAAGGGAGTGCCAAGAAGTCATATGTTGTATTATTTTGACAAAATGCTGAAAGTTATTAAGAGGTACTTCACTTGTGAAGGAAGGTTCAATATGGTTAATCAATACCATATCAGATTGCTACTACACTTTACTGGGAAAGAGTCCATGCACTTTCCCTTTTATCTTTTCAGGAGTATTAGTAAGATGTCAGATAGGGTCCAAGCTAAATCTAAGCAAGTGGATACCAGTGTTTTTCACTCTGGTTTAATCAAGATGCTAGTATTGGAAGAATTGAATAAGACCAATACTGTCTGTGAGGTTTTCCTAGATGCATCAAGTTTTCAGACAAATGTTTCTCACACACCACAGTAAAAAATACAAACACATACTCTTGCTGAGAAGACTGTGCACTCAGATTCAATAAAAAAGAGGAAGATGACTAGAAGTGACAAATCCATTCAGTTTACTGATAAAACAGTCGAAGGTGGCCCCTCACAACCTCTTTATAGATAAGTTTCTCTTGTGACATAACCTACACCTATGGAGATATCATAAAGTAAAATAAGGAGTCTCAAGGGTAAGCAACTTGTCTTTTCCCCACCTATTGTTGCAAAAATATTCAATCCTAGAATACGTTTCACCAGATCAACAACTAAGCAACATATTCATGTGGAAGAGGATACATCAAAATCCTCATCTCACCAAAAGGATACAACTCAGACTTTAAAGAAACCAATAGAGATTATTGAGATCAGCTCCCCTTCTCATGAAAGTAATCCTACTTTCAAAAGACTCGGGAGGAAACTTAAGGATACAAGAGATGAAAATAAAAAATTAAAGGAGGAAAATCTGGAGGCTCGAATAAAGCTTAAGAATATGTTAGATTTATATGAAAATACTATTGATAAAGAAAGATATTTGGCTAAGAGATCTCTACCTTTACAGAGGCAGCTGAAGAATGTGTATAGACAGAAGAGATCTTGCCAAGCTGAAATTAGGAGGATGAAAGCAGAATTGCAACCCTTCAAGGAGTAGGTAGCAAAAAGGAATTTGGATATGTTAGCTCGTGTGGCTACTAGAAGAAGTACCTGAGAAAGATGAAGACACAATATTATTTCTACATCAGCATCAATTACTTATAACCTTAGTAATGATTTTTATCTTAAACTGAGGTTACCATATTCATATGACTTCTGCAAAGGTTACTTCATGTTTCAGAATATTATAGTAGGTTCTAGAAGGGTTTTCCAACTTTTTGTGCAAGCTTTAAATAGTTGAAATCATTTTGGATGTAAAAAAGAACCTACAGGAAAGTTCCCAGTGTGTGCTTTCAAAGGTGTTGCGAACTGGTTGTTTTAGGACAGTTTGTAGCACAGGTGCAACGAACTGGGCGTCACGAGGATTTTGAGTTGATGAAGACTACTAGGTGTCAGAGTGAGTTTGGATAAGCTCCTCAAATATCAGTGGCACATCAAGGGCCACCTGCCTCAATGATCTGCCTACAGTTAATCCACATGCATCAAGTTGTCAGCAGTTGCCTTTAATGATGCCAACATTTTCCTGCAATACAACATTCTTGTTATATTTCTATTGTGCCCCTAGTGCCACGCCTCTCTTAGGCATAGAATCCTATGTAGAAGCTAGGTGGAAAATTGTAGAGATATTTTTGGATGTTTTGTTTTTTTAATATGTATTGTAACTCTATGAGAGGGGTCGAATGGTTAGACAGTGAGACTCTTATCTTTAGTTTTCAACTATAACAGATTTTCCAAATGTATGTATCAGATTCAAGAATCTTTAATAGTGAATGATCAATTTCCTTTCCTACTGTCACATCTATGTTTCTATATCACTTTGATGTTAGTTGTTGATGAAGGATTCATCATTATGCTTGTTCCTTACTACAATAAATGATTTATTGTTTGTAATTCATGCAAGTATGATTAAAGTGTTCTCTCTTATTGATTAGGAGATTCTTATTCAATGAGATTTATTCTATATGTGTTTCATAACTACTTGATGTAACTTGATGCATGTATCTCATATTCCTTGCTAATTCTTCAATCTTCCTATTGATATCTCTAAACACTGATTTGAAGCTATTCAAAGCTTTGTT
This sequence comes from Picea sitchensis, assembly GCA_010110895.2. NCBI lineage: Eukaryota > Viridiplantae > Streptophyta > Pinopsida > Pinales > Pinaceae > Picea > Picea sitchensis. The sequence goes on from SNQJ01S0000125.1 coordinate 289,313, forward strand.
TGTTGGTGTGTATTTCATGGAGGTTTTGTGTTGATTTTATAAATTGAGTATCACACCCATTTGCTACACTTTGTAAACATTTTTATCTTTTATGATGGGTATTAGGCTCACACCTAAAGCAGTCTAGGTGAGACTTCTAGTGCTAACACTTTGTAATCAAGTCGTAGAACTGGTAAAAGTTCAGTTGACCTGCTACGGTCCTAAAGATGCTACTTGGGATCATGAAGATGCCATGCAAGCAGAGTACCTGCGACTTTTTGAATAAATTTTGAAATTTTTGTTTTTGTTTTGTATATGTACTAAGGACAATGACAAAATAACAGGGAGGGGAATGTAATACCCCAGTTTTGAGTCCACGTATTAAATAATGTATTTTATTTATTTGATGAAAGACCAGAGTGCCCAAACAATTAAAGAGGCCAACGTGCCTAGGAAATGTATTGTTTTGATCATTATTAATAATAAAATAGATCATTGGTTGCTAGACAAACAAGGACAAGAGTTATAGGGGGATATGATTCCAAAAGAAAGGGGGGGTTAAGGGGCAAAGTCATTTTATCATATTTTATTTACCCATAATTGTTTTAATGAATAGAAGTGGTTACATGTGCTTCTTGGGGAAAGGCCATGTGGTTCTTGATTTTCAAGTAAAAATATAAACCCATATTTGGGTTGTTTGGGGGTTCATTCATTATTCATTGTTCACATCCTTTATTCTATACTCTCCATTCATTCTTTCACTCATTCATTATTGCTCATTCCTCCTTAATCTTGGTGGGGAAAGGAAAAACGAATTGATGGGAGAGAAGCCATTGTTGATTGGTTGTAGTGACTGCTGGTGTATTCCATCCATGAATTAATGCCCACATGCCTGAGATGCATTGACAGGTACTAAATTTTCTTCACGGTTGCAAGTCTTGAGAGTCCTAGCATGGAGATTCTTGACCATATGCATTGGAGCCCTAGAAGGAGGTGGACGGTATGAGGGGCTGTGTGACAAAGAAGGGGGGCCATTCTCTTGGGGTGTGCAGGATGGAGAGAAGAGAGTTGGTGTACTTTGTATTTTTGTGTGTTGAGGAACTTGTGAGAGCTTGAGTGTTGACTAGTTTGGGAAGCTAAGTGACACCATGAAACTTTCCTTGTGGATTCATATCCTTGGCTCAGGGGTGACATTTTTATTGAGACCTGGAACAACCATCTCTATGGTTAGGTGGAACGTCCTTGGTATGCAACCAGTTGATGAATCATTTTGTTAAATATAAGTGCTCTCTGTCATGTGTTTCATTGCTTATATATTTATTTTTGTTGTGTATTAATTAATGTCTCTAAAATTCGTATGTTATAATATGTGTGCTTGCTATTTATTGTTGTGCATGTAATTATATTCATTTATTTTATGTTATAGCATGAATCTTGATTATTGCATGTGATGTTATCATGTCTCTTTCATGCTTCTCTATAAATTAAATGTTATCATAATTCAAAATCAGTTAAGAAGTGAGTTTTTGGAGTAGCGTGCCCATCCTATGGGTGGTTGGGTATGTTACAAGAGAGTTATTTATGTGGTAAAACATTTCCAAGATGCACAAATTTTAGGCATATCCAACTTAGTGATGGGAATGTTTTATGAAGGCATGTGAAAGGGGTATTGTGGAGTACTACATGTGAGGATTTTTTTTATTTCTTGCATAGAGGGAGGTTGGAAGGAAAAACAACAAAGATATTCACATTGTATCCAATCAAACTTTATGTTAGTAGGAGGCACCACTCTCTTTTGACTACCACCATAGGCATAAGGATCATGGTATATTGGAGATTATATGTTTTTCTGTGCCACACATTTCAACCAATATGGGATTAAATTTTGGTATATAAAGGCATTTATTCTCTACTAAACAAGGCAAACCACATGAAGGTCGAAGCTCATCTAGTGCCCTCTACACATGACTCTCAATTCCACATCCCCAATCTATCCACTGAAAAAACTTTGGAATTAACATAATATATAAA
>SNQJ01S0000125.1:291505-307811 GCA_010110895.2 Picea sitchensis
GGGGGGGGGTGAATCAGCGTCACAAAACTTTGGATAATTTTCCACTTTTCATAAATTAACTGAATAACATATATTTATTTCATTTTCTCAACCAATATATATAAAAGAATAAATACTTTATTTCTATACTTAAATTGAATGAATATATAAGATCAATCTTTGAATATCATCTTCAAACAATTATGAGAGACCCAGCTCTCTGTTACAAGACCCATCTTGTAGTTCTCAGATCCAAGTGAGAAATGAGAAATCCAATCCTCATAACAAGTTCGAGCTTGTTGATCTCAAATCTAATTGAGATGTGAGGAATCCAATCCTCATACAAGACCCAACTTGTAAATAGGAACCAACTTGATATAATGAACCTTCATTCAATCCATGATATATAAATATATATTCTTCAACAAATTCAACTACACTCTCTTCTCACCCTTCCTTCTTGTTTATATAGTCTTCCAACTTGTGTGAATTTGAATCATTGTGTCTTTTGATATTTGAACCATTGTACCTTTTCATTTAAATGATAATATTAATCTTTAAATAATATCATTTTTCCTTTTATCCTTTATTCATAATGCTCATGAATTAACTCTCTTTTAATCATGATTGTGTGTCGGTTCTTTTGTCTTCATGAGTTGATCACAGACCTGGATCGACTCATTATATCATACTCATGCTTTTGTTGTGTTCTCAACTCACCAACATATCATATTTGATCTTTTATTAACTCTTTGTATTGTTCTAGTGTTAACTCTCAGTCGAATTAAATCTGTATGAGGCGCTTCCTTCAAACCATTTACATATGACCATATGCGCAAAACCACTGGCTCATTGAATTAAGCGTTGCCTCTTCTTTTTACCCTTATTTCTCTATTCCATACGACCACAGGTGGTGACTAGGCGCTAAGCCAAGCGAGTTCTTGATCACTTGTCAAGATCGACGGTGACATTTTAATCACACAATGAGATGGACGACTGTCGTTACTTCGAGACTTCATCCTTCGTGATTTCTAGCCTCTTTACAAATCTCTCGAATACAAGACGCGTGTCCATAATCTTCAACGGTTGAGAACATTATTTGAAGTAGATGAAAGGTTAGCGTCACTTCATGGTTTAAACTTATTATGTCCTTCCAGTGTACTTGATCAACGATCGATAATGCTCATGAATTAGATCAATGGTTAAATTCGACCTTCGACACTTCGAGTGATTTCTCCTTCACATTCCTTCAATATTCTGGAGTTCATTTTGCTAAAGTAGATCGGATGGTTGGATGTTATTTGCACGATCAACGATTCTCCTTCATTTCGAAACTTCGGGACTTTGGGTATTTGCTAGTGGTGAAACTTTCAAAGTACAAACTCTCGGAGTGACATAACTTGCTGATGTCACTTGTTGACGTGGAACTGAATGAGTGGTTTCCACATGTCACTTAGATTTGTGACTCACACATACCTGAAATTCCAACTGCACCTTGACACTTGTCTTCATCTGATTATGCCACATGTCCTTTCTGATGTATATCTCCTCATGTGGCACATGTTCTTCTTCTGGATCTAACGGTTGTCCTAAGTCCTGAAATGTATCTCAAATCGACGACTGAGAGCAACTTCATAACTTCGACCTTCGGGTGAACTCATATGTTCTGAATCCTTTTTCTTCAAAGTAGTCAGTGCCGAAGTTGACCATTATTCTCATCCAATGACCATCATGTATTTTCCAGATCCGATGGTCCTCATTTAACCTGAAAAATATTAACTCAATCCAACGACTATCAGGAATTCGGGTATTCGGGATCTCAAGCCTTTTTCCTCGCTTATCCTATCCTTCTACTTTCCTTGATCCAATGGTCAGGATATTTCCTGAAGTGTTCCTTAGATCAGATGGCTTGCGTCTACTTCGAGACACTTTGTGGCTTACCCTATCCTTCCACTAAACTTGATCCAACAGTCGAGATACTTCCTGAAGTGTTCCTCAGATTAGACGACTCATGTCCACTTCGGGACTTCAGCCTTTCTTACTTCTCATTTTACTCTAAGTGTAACCTCCTCACAATTTTTAACCCTAAATGAATTTTGTTCATTGATCGTGATCTTAGATCGACGACTCAATCTATCTGCGATGCTTCTTTTCCTTGGTTTAAATCCAATGGCTCTTCTTCCCAAAAATTTACCTACGGTCAGATGGCTCACGTTTAATTTGAAACTTCGGTTTCGGCTAAAATTCCTTCATGCACATTTCCTTCGGTCGATTTTACCTGAAGTGGTCAATGTCAGACTGATCATGCATATGCCACTTCCATGATCTATGGTCCATGACTTACTCTGTCCTTCCACTCAACTTGATCCAATAGTCGAGAATGCTATCGGAGCAGATCAACGATCAGAGATGATTGTGGGGTCCTCACTAGCATGATGTTTAAAACTATTGTCGAGTTCCACAATGGAAACCCTCATTTGGTAGTGGAACTGATGCCAACCGTAGATATATTGGTGGGTGATGATAGACGGTCTAGACTAATTGTAGGATTGGAATTAACGTGTTGTTTAATTCTCCCTTCGCTCTCCGCAATCAATCCCTGCCCTTGTTTTGGTGCTTGCATATCAAATGGTCGTGACTTGATCTGAGCGTTGACCAATCCTCCAATGGTCCTTCTCTTGTAATCTGACGATCTAGACTAATTGTGGGATTGGAATTAACTCGTTGTTTAATTCTCCCTTCACGCTCCACAATCAATCCATGCCCTTGATTTAGTTCTTTCGTATCCAACGGTCCTAGTTTGTCCCATGGGGATTTCGATTCTGATCACGTTTTTGCAATGTGCTTTTCCTTATAACCTTTGATTAATGTCTTTGCTTCTGAGCTTGAATCTCTGCATATTGTTTGACATTTTCATTCTCTGCATACTATTATACTGTTGACATCAATGACAATTTCATCAATGATAACTCATCAATGACAATTCATCATAACAACTTATCATCACATCACAATGACATCGACTGTTGACATCAATGACAACGTATCAATGACAACATGTCCAACAATYTCTTRTTTCTAGTAAGAATATTTAGTGGGATTATATCATTCATGTATTCATCTAAAGGATGCTATTGTTTTGTTGATTCACATTGCATATTGGAATGTAATACACATCATATGTTGTGTCCAGGATAAGTGGAACTACCATCGACTAGGGAAAAAGGTAAAAGTTATATAGTTAGTGGATTATCAACATACAAATTTTAATTCAATAATGTTGAAATGTCTATTTAATAGTTCAGTATAAATATAATTACTATGATCACTACCATGTGGACTGGTAAACCCCATGGTTTGAGCAATCACTTCTTGTTTCCTTCCAATATCATTATTAGCAGGCTTTTCCCTTGAAATAATAAAAACTTATAAGTACAAAAAAACCAAACCAAATCATGAATATTTTTATACAATCGATTGTGCCCTTATAATACCATCTTGGCCAATTTTGTCTTGCATGTGTTTTTCTAATTTCTCCTAGGTGTTGTTTGAGGTATCTTTGATCCTACCAAAAGTTTAAAGGTCATATATTGCAATTTTTATGTAAAACTAAAAAAATCAACATCTTCATTTAAATATATTATATACCTTCCTCCCTCTAGCAACTTATTTCCTTCTTTTTCATTTTCTTCTCCCTTGCATCCTCTAGTAGTGCCTTCCACTCCCTCTTGGGACTTATTGTAGGATGTTCGTACCTAGGTTTTTTTTTCTAGGTTTACCCTATATGTGTGCTTCACAACCTTCAAATAATTAACTATCAATGAGGTTACTTTATATTGGTTGAATATATCACCAAAAAGGTCAACCATGTGCTCCATAAGTTCCTTCTTCAAATAAGAAGATTACCTTTTATAGCTTGTATGCATGGTTGTGCTTGGAAAGATATAATGCCTTCTCGTTTAGGTGCTTCCAAAAAATATTGTTCCCTACCAAACAAGTAAATATATTATCATAAGTAGAAAATAAACATAAAACTACATTTCTATTACATTATGGGGAAAAAAAAATTATTATTTACAAGAGATTTTTGGTTTCTTGTACGAGACAAGTTTATCATTCGCCATAAGATTAAATGATAGTGTCCTTGTGCTACTAACACAAGTCACTCTAGGAAATATTTTTGATGTACCAATTATTCGGATTATTTTTGGAACAAAATGAAAGCATAGATATTACAATGAAATACACATAAACATTGCTATAAATAGAGAAATACAACAATACATGATTTCTATTAATGAAATAAATGTACACAGACTGTAAAAAATACAGAGTGTAAGACTCGCTAGAATGGTGGTAGCTTTATATCTGAGAAGATATATGACGGCTACGATCATTCACAAGAATATGAGTACAATGAGGATCTGAAGGCCTTTTTACAATAAACATAATTCCAAAACTCTATACATCAAAAAACCTAACCCTAGGAGATGAAGCGCCAAAAGTCATGTGGGCCCCGTTGGGGTAAGTTAGTACATCAAATTCTCGGGGTCGTAACTTTTGCATACGATCTCTGTTTTAGGCGTATGATAGCCCATTGGAAAGGTATTTTCGAGAAATACACATTATGCCATCAAAGTAAAACATAATCAATAGTTTGACTATGGAAATCCCAAAAAATGTTGTTTAGGGCCTCAAAACGGCCCCAGAAGTACAAAATTATGTACTGAGATGAAAACTTCCAAAATAGGATAATTGGACTAGATGAGAGACCACCAATATCCACCTGGATGCTATGTAGGGCTTCAAGACAACCTCGTAAGTGAAAGACCCATAATTACAAAGAAGTGTCCCCTTTACAGAGAAACGTGTTGAACTGAAAACTATCAAGATGAGCTAGTTGGAATTTGGAACAAGTGGGTGGACACCAATATCCACCTGGATCAGTCCTCCCCCCTTAGGAATAAATGGTCTCCATTGCATTGAGTGCCAGGGATAGAAGGGAAAGCATTTGCTAAATCTAAATCTAGGTGAGTTGTGTGCCTTGCTAGAGAAGTTACGCTGCTTGGTTTCTAGAAGGCTATCACGAACCTGTTGTTGGCAGGTTTGAATCTGTTCCACCAACCTGTTGTCTCTGGGCTTGACGGGGTATTGTGTAGGCACCATCATAGGTGAAGAAACAACATCTTCTTTTTCTTCTGCAATTTGATTCTGTTGGATAGAAGGTGTTGAGGATGCACTGGTTGTAGTGGCCTTCTATGCATCCTTTGAACAGATTGTGAAGAGGTTGAATTTTGCAGTATGAGAGATTACCTTGTGGCATTGTTTTGGTGGAACAATAGTTGGAACTACCTTTGGTATCCTGTAGAGCTGACCCCCCTGAGTAATAATGACACTACAGGGTCGAGACTCATAAAAAACATGACGTTTCCACATTTATGGTTGGCCCAAAACAACATCACAAACATCAAGAGGGGAAAAATCACATACTACCTTGTCCTTGAAGGGATGGATTCCATATGACAGGAGGCACTGTTGGCTGACACATAGATCTAGTCCCTGGCGAAGCTATCTGATGTTGTATGGTTGCAGGTGTGGTGTTGTCAACAACCCCAAATGTTTGATGACCTCAACTGAGATGAGTTTCTTCTGACTTCTACTATCAACAATGAAATGCAATGGGGTCCCCTTCACCCACATCTGTGAATGGAAGAGGCACTCCCCTTCTTCAAGATTTGTTGGTTCTTCTGGTTGAATTGTTGTGATCACGACAGTAGCAGTGGGGTTTGTGTTGATGATATGTCTTTTTTCATTATTTTCTGGATCAGATTCTGAATCAAGGTTCAAATCCTTATCTTTGATCTCGACCACCAATGACTGTTTTGAGTGACTTTCATCGGTGTTGTGCCAGGGTATTTTTTGGAAGTTGCACCACTTCCTAGTGTCATTATTCATCTTTCCCTTACCCTTATTTTCATGTGTCTTGGAATGGTTGTCAGAAGGTTGTTGGTTAGGGCCATATTTATCATGCTTTGGTTGTTGTGGATTTGTAGACCTGAAATCTCATTTGTTCTAGTGCCCAAACTTATGCTCAATTTTGACAACATATCGATAGGCATCTCCCAGTGATGAGATGTTTAGGAAATCCATTTCGTTTTAGATGTACCTATGTAGATCGCCATGGTATTTCAGAACCATATTCCGCTCGGAGTCTTTGATACCCAACTTGGTACTCAAGGTATGGAAAGTATTTTTGAAATCCGACACTATTTGGCCCTTCTCTTGATGCAATGTGGTCCATATCATGTACTGGTCTTCATAGTTATCAATAGGGTAATATTGTTCCTTGACCGCATCCACAAAAAAATACCAAGTGGGCTCGGCCCCATATATTCCAGATTCCTCTGTGTAACTTTTCTCCCAATAAGTTTCCTACCAATGTTTGAGATGGGGGAGAGCCTTGAGGAGTGCAAAGGTGATCTTTTCGCTGTCGAAATTTTTTTGAACAAAGAAATAACCTTCTAGTAGATTTAACCATTTTTCTAGGGCATATGCATCTATCTAACCTTCAAATACAAGAATATCAAAGTTAACTTGTACCTTGAAGGGAGAAATTCCTCCAAAGTGGCCACTTGATGAAGATGTGCTTGTTTCTATTGGAAGGAATTGAAGGATGTGGGAAAATTTCTCCATCATTTCATCCCTCTGTCGCGTGAGAGTTTGCTCAAGCAATAGGTTAATGGAATCTTTTTCTCCATCATTTTTATTTTCTTCTACCATGGATGGTTTCGTGGGTGTGTGAGAGAGATTTTCCTCAAGAGAGACAAAATCGAGACCCAACTTGCTATACTCGGACCTCGTCGGGGACATGCACTAAAAAATTATCAAGAGCAACCTACTCTGATACCACTGACCCGAATTATTTTCGGAATTACATGAAAGCAGGGATATTAAAATGAAATACACATAAATATTTCCAGAAACAGAGATATACAGGAATACATGATTTATATTAATGAAATAATTGTACAGAGACTGTAAACAATACAAAGTGCAAGACTCACTAGTATGGTGGCAACTTTATCTCTAAGAAGAGATGTGACGGCTACGCTCATTCACAAGAAGATGAGTACAATGAGGCTCTGAAGGCCTTTTTACAATAAACATGAATTCCAAAACCCTAGACATCCAATAACCTAACCCTAGGAGATGAAGGGCCAAAAGTCATGTGGGCCCCATTGGGGTAAGTTAGTACATCAACTTCTCGGGGTCGTAACTTTTGCATACGATCTCTGTTTTAGGCATGTTATAGCCCGTTGGAAATAGATTTTCGAGAACTACATAATATGCCATCAAATTGTGACTTCATCAATAGTTTGATTGTGGAAATCCAAAAAAATGTTGTTTAGGGCCTCAAATCGGCCCCAAAAGTACATAAATATGTACTGAGATGAAAACTGTCAAAATAGACCAGTTGGACTAGATGGGTGGCCACCAATATCCACCTGGATGCTTTGTAGGGATTCAATATAGCCTCAGAAGTGCAGAACCCATAATTACAAAGAAGTGTCCCCATTATAGAGAAACATGTTGAACTAAAAACTATCAAGATGAGCCAGTTGGAATTTGGAATAGGTGGGTGGCCACCAATATCCACCTGGATCAACCAAGAGTGGGGACACTAGTTATAGCTCCACCAATAGGTGCATGTTCTTGTCTAGCATGTTATGTGTAGGGGTATCATGTGTTCCACCCGAGTACGGGGTAGAGGTAGCATAAGAGAGGTAGAGGGAGAAGACAAGGTTGGGTGATCACCACATGAAGTGGCAAGTAATCTAGTGGGTATGTGATTGGTGTGGGATACAAAGGTGGTGGTGTGTGGCTACTGCTAGCATTGAACTAATGAGTAGGCTCATGTGATCTCATGTATTCTTGCAAAAAAATACATTTTTATCAGTTGCAAGAGTAAATCAAAATGAAAATTGAATCAAATAAATGGTCTTAAAAGTTGAATACTCGATATCATTTGATTTTATCAATCAAAATGTTTCACTTATGAAAAACCTCAACTAAATTGGAAACTGATTGAGGAACATCCTTGGCCTTGAGTAATCATCATCAAATATTTGTTTTTAATATGGTTTTGCTATTGTTTAGTTACTTAGTTTAGTAGGAGGAATAATGAGGCCACTATTACTAAAGAAATTATGCATGCTATATAAATGCTAAAATACAAATACCTAAAAGTTAAATTGGGAGAATCAATAGGTGATTGACCGCAAGCTACGTTGGGAAACAGTAGAGACAACTCAAGAGGAGGTAAATATTTACAAAGATAATTGGAATACCACGTGAAGTAAATAATCTAAGAGCGAATTATAAATCTATTGAATTTTCAAAGGAGAGGAGTTCCAGTGGTTTGCAACAAGAGAAGAGAATGTCCAACTCCATATCTGCAATAGAGAATAAAAGAGAGGATACCAACTCATCCTTAGGGAAGTCTGAGATTGTCTGCCATTCTAATCATCCTATTAGGAATGTTGTGAATTGTGGAGAGACTAAGACCTCCAAATTGTAATCCATGGGCCAAATTCACATATAATTCAATAAAGAGATATATTCTATCCATTTCCTTTTGTTTCTTGTTATTTACATTATTAATTATATCATATTTAGTTCTACAACATTTGCATATTGTGTTTGCTTGAGTAAGCCACTTCCATAGTTGTTGCACTTCGATAATGTCGATCCAGTTTTGTAGCATGTTATAAAATTAAAGAACTTGTTTGGTGCATTAGAAACAAACAATGTAATCAATTCATGATTTTCCTTTTTGATAGCCTTTCTAATTATGGTCATTGGGTCCTCCTCATCAATTAAGTAATCATCCTAAGACATGTCAAGGTTAGGGGTGGTATCTTACCAACAAGCAATAGGTAAATTTGATTACAAAATTAAAAAATATTTGTATTAAAAATTAAAGAGGTTTATGATATTACCTCTACTGATCATATGGGTGCTTCCCATTATCACCCTGCCACAATTTTCAAAGGGATGTGAATTAGATTAAAGAGGCATGAGATATTAAAATTGTTTACGATAATAAAATATAAACATTGATTAATTATGTATCTAAACAGTAAAACAGAAGTACCCCCATGATAGAAACCTGTATTCTATTTGATTCAAATCATAATCTATCAACAACTCCTCCTCTACAACTATTGTCTTTTTGTACATACCACTACCTTATTTCCATGATGTCCATAAAACATGTAATTGGGTGGTTTTTTTGTTGTCTTAGGTAATGTACTTTTTATAAACCCTGCAATATTTCTCAAATCTTTTAGCCTTCCATCAATATATATAGTCTTTTGTTTTAAGGGCATTTGGTCAAAGAGCATCTCAAGTTTCAATGATGAGAAAAACCAGAAAACTGAGTGTGTTTTGACCATTCAGTTTGAGGAAATGTGCTCGAATCTACCAAAAGAGTCTACTCAAACTACTCATGTGACTTGAAATATGGACAAAATATTGCAATTACAAACACCATGGCAAAGGTTAGGATCACTCAAAAATCAAATAGAGAAACATCTAGGTGTCAACGAGGTAGTATATCAGTTCCAATTGAAATGTCCACACCGATGGGTTATGCCGGAAGGAACTTGTCAATTCAGCTGTGTTAGTTGTAAATGTAGCAGGCATGGAAAAAGATGTGAAAGAGTGCAAGATGATCATCTGTTGTGGGGTAAGGACAAGAATTCCCATTTGGATAATATCACCAACATCGCCTTTAGACTCTTGCTTTTCTATCAATGGAAAGAGTCTCTCTATAATGGTAATGATTGCTTTGTGTTGGGATGAGAAATGGATGGTCTTAATATTTGAAGCCATGAGTTTTCACCAATAAATAAAAATGGATTTAGGTGAAATATGAAAGACAGATCAAACCATAACAAGTGAACTTAAATGGTACCAGATGATGGATAAATAGCTAGTTCATGATTCTTATTCAACGCTTGGGAGGTAACTTCTTTCAAAATTGTTTGTGAACCCAAAAGAGTCATCAGTCTTTAGTTGAAAGGATTCATGCACAATGTATGAAAGCCACCATATGTATTTTTAGATAGAGGTCGAGTATAGTGAGTATCAAATCAACATTCAAAAGGGATTTGAAGTGAATTTTAGACAATAGCCAAATATTCCATAGGTAGGTGGCAGAGGACTTAACAACTCCATAAATTCAGAAATTATGAACCGTGTATTTAGCAGAACACCTGGCACTAAAATTGGATTTTAGATAAGCAATCCTATTAAAGACTGAGATTGGTATGCAGATCTATATTTTCAACAGGTGTCAAATCTCTCCAGCAAAGAAGACAATATCAATTAGTCAACACCATATTTGAAGCAGTCATAGCTCAACAAGTTTTTTCCAAATCACAGATTGCCAAGCACACAATCAATAGTCCAAATTGGAGTTCATCATCTTCTAGATTTTTCTCCATAACTTTGACATATCTCAATCAACAGTCCAAATTGGAGTTCATCATCTTCCATATTTTTCACCATAAACTTCGACATATATCTCTTATTTTTGGGAGATTTTTAGTTGAAAAAAAAGTCAATAGGATATAAATACTAGCATTTTCTATGTAGAAAGTGGGAGAGGTCGGAGAGATGGATTTTTGGGGCAGAAGCTAGTATGAGTCATTGCAAGCCTGAGGGAAATTTTATTAAGTAATCATTTTTCACATTGAACATTCCTATGAATTTCTTTATCAAATTGTGACCTCTGCATTTTCCTCTTACTTGAATAAGTTGCAGACATTGAGATTCAATAGTTGCCTTTGATTTATAGATTCTTGAGCAACAAAGAATATGTTGTGACTTGCCTATTAATTATTATTTCTTGTTCAAGTACTTTGCATCCATTTTGTAGAGAGAATATTTGTTTAATGTATGTTCCTCTTTTTGTTACATTCTCCTTTGTCTGATAGGCATTTCAAGGGCCTTCGATCTAACAAGGTATTTTCTTGAATCCATGCCCAATGGTATATCACTGATATGCAATTAAGTTGTTGTCCTCGTCTTTTTTCTTTCAATCTTTTCGATCCATCAAACCCATCCATAATCCTATTTCAATCTATAAAAAAACATTGCAATAACATGGATGTGCTAGGCTTGGCCATGAAGCAGTCTAGGGACAAGCTCTAGCACTAACACCATCCATGGAAAATAGTCCCAAACCATGTATAGGTGATGGATAAATGAAATAAATTTTCTTGTTGACACAAAAATCAATGTCCAAATTAGGAAGTTGTTCAAGTTCCAAAATTTTCACTAGATGCTTGTACCTCGAGGGAACCTAGAAGTCATATTTTGCCTCATTGTCATAAGAATATGTCCCTCCTTCAATGCACAAAATTTGATATGTCTTAGAAATTTTCTTTTGACCTTTTATCCTCTAGTTGATCTGACCCCGTTAGATCTATTTAATGTCTCACTTTCCCATATTCCCATGAAATACCATTGATCTTTGATGACATATCTAACAGATACCCATTAGAGTAACGTGCAATCCATCCATCAAGAATTTAGACTAAATTCTATGTTGTCGGTCATTGTGAAAATATTTCCAATTCACATAATTGCAAACAAAGAACAAAGTCACACCGCTATATCATATATCCACTTCACCCACCAGGGAAATTTTGAATATAATTAATTGTTATTTGATTCATGATTCAATAGAAATAATGTTTGATGCCATGGATCTATGTCATATAAAGGATCTATCTACTAGTCCAAAACATGAATAGCTCTATTGTTTCTACCAACATTATTTTCAACTTCATCCCAATTTACCATGAATTTTGTTGTACTAAAATTTGCATGCACATATGAAAGGCATACATTGCATTGGATAAATGTCCAATATTATTAGCTATTTTGATTCTTCATTCATAATGATAACAATTGTCGACTTCTCCCATAAGGGAAGTTGCATATATAAGTGATTGGTATTGGATTCATGGTTCAATATAAATATCATTTCATGCCATGGTTGTTTTTCATCCAAAGGATCTACCCATTACTCCAAAACATGAATAGGTTTATGGTTTCAACTAGAATTATTTTCAACTCGATGCCAATTTACCATGAATTGTTTTGAACTAGAATTTTCCTTACTCCAAAACATGAATAGGTTTATGGTTTCTACTAGCATTATTTTCAACTCGATGCCAATTTACCATGAATTGTTTTGAACTGGAATTTTTCTATACATATGAAATGCATACATTACCTTAGAAAAATGTGACATAGTTAATATCATCACATTAAAATCCATAAGGATTTTAATGCCATAACCAAGTTGTGAAAATATATTTTGGGCTCAAATGGGAGCCTCATGGAATTAAGATGTTAGAAGTTTTTTATTTTTAATGATTGTCCAACTATTGTAGGTTAATGTATGGATGCAAAGTATTTTGTTCAATGGCCACAATCTTCATTAATTTACCTACAACATTTGGAAAGTTAACCAGTTGAACGAGTTGTTCATTGAATGGACAATAAGAGTTTTCTTTTTTCTTTTATTTTCTTTTTTGAATTCGTGGATTATAAAATATGGCTACATGGAATAGCTATCTAGATTTACACATTTTTGGAAAGAGAATTTTCTCTATAAATTACACAGACTTGCGTAATGTACCTAGAGAGAATAATATGTGGTATATAGGGAGGTACCCAAGGGGAATTTAATGTGACTATGGTCATAGAATAAGGCCCACTTGGTAGTCGGTGGGTAATAAATAGGCCCACTATGTAGTTATAAGGAATATTGTAATAATGAAGCGTAGTTGGCATAGACCCCAAGGAGTACTAAGAAAATATATATACACATGAGCATCATTGTATTGAATATGTTGAGGATTGTATTGTATCAAGCATGACTTGTGAAGTGATTCCTTCCATAAGGAGTAATTGATAGTGTTACCATACCATAAGGGATCCTTCTATATATTGGTGTTATTCTTGTGTGGATGTATTTTTTATTCYTAAATTAAGAGATTTTGTCTATTATCCATCAAAGTTCACTACAAGTGGTATAATTTAATGTACCTAAGKAGGTAMCCAAGGGGAATGATTAATGTAATGTGGGCATAATCATGGAATAAGTCTCACTTGGTAGTTGGTGGGTAATAAATAGGCCCACTAGGTAGTTAAAGAAAAAGAATATAACAAGGGGTAGTTTGTATATAGCCCTAGGAATCATGATAAAGTATACATAATTGAATATCATTGTATTGATATAGGTTGGATGTTGAGGATTGCATTGGAAAAGCATGGTTTATAGAGTGACTCCTTCCATAAGGAGTATTTGATGGTGCTACCCTACCTTGAGGTTCTTCTCTCTATGGTGTTGTCTACTGTGTGGATGTATTTTATTATTCTCAAGTTGTGGATTTGTATTTTGTATGTGACCTACCAAGGTTTACTACAAAATCATAATTCTTTCTTAGGCAAGAAAGTGGAAGTTTTTCTCTTTTGTGTAGATTTTCAAAGGTAAAATTGGGTGGCAATAATTCACTAGTACATATTGTCAAAATTTCGATGTTTCGTTTGCAGTGTTATGGACAAAATTGGCCATACTGTCGAAAAATGAGGAAATTTTAATTTTTTTTTCCATATTGCCCGATAACGTCGCTATTTCCACGTTGACGTCTCTCTTGCCACGTCATCATCTCTCTTTTCACGTTATCGTCTCTCTTGCCACCTTTTCCACATAGTCATCTCTCTTGCCACGTTTGTGACATAGTCATCTCTCTTGCCATGTTTGTGAAGATAGTTGTCGCAGTTGTGACGTTGTGGAAACTAGGTTTTCCCCCTCCAACGGTAACCTAGTGTTTTGACCAAGTCAACTTTGATTTGGTCAATGATCGTCAGAATAGCGACGTTATAAAATCTATAAATATGTTGCATTTTACGGATGTTGCGACAAGTTTGCTATAATAATGACACTTCAAAAAGGGTTTGCGGGTCTTCTCGGCTAGAGTACAACTATTAAAATACATTGTACTAGGGCTCTTCTCATTTCATTTTAATTTTCTAATTGGTCGAATTTTAAAGGAAACAACTATTAAAAGACATTGTACTAGGGCTAGAGTACATGATGGGCAACAATGACCTGTGAATGGGGCCAACGTTAAAATTTTTTCAAAATGTTTCTATATGAAATCATACATCCTAAAGTCTTGAAACCCTCCCATACCATCAAGGAATGTGTCTTGTCTAACCATGTCAAATTTTGATGCATATAGTGATATGTAAAGGATCTTTTAATGACTATGGTTGAATTTTTAATTTTGCATGCGTTAATTATCCAATTGAGAAGCTTAATGAAAGAATGAGGAAAAGAGAGGAATTATGACAACCATATACACATATGCAGATCTGAAATGAAGTAATAAACAACAAACCATAACACAATAATTGATAACGGAGTTCGGCACAACGTTGCCTACGTCTCCGGGCCTTTGTCTCTGTGGGGGAGGCTTCTTTATTTCTGTTCAAAAGCTCAAAAGTACATTGCAGCAGTGCCAATTGGCTACAAGAATGATCTAGTCATGTTCTTCCAGATCTCTATAACCCAACAAAGAAAACGACACGCAAAATGGATATCCGGAGCTCCCAAAAATGGCCCGCAAGCGTCTGCTCCTCAATAGCTTCCCTGCATAAAAAATGGCTTTGGCTTGGCTTACCTTCAGCATAACTCTACTCTGACTATCCTCCATGGCCTCAAATAGGCCTGGTTTATATATATCTAAAGTTGGTTATCCATCCCCAACTTCCTCCCAAAATTTGATCTCCAAAAATGCCCAATATCTCCCAAAAATGGAGAAAATCCATTATTAACAGGCTTAATATCAAATAAAATCCCCAAACATTGGAAAAAACCCACTTTTGTATAAAATTAGGGGATAAGACCCCTTTGTCCGGTGCGCGCCCCCTTGGCAGGGTCATATGGAGCCATGTGGCCGAGTGCTAGCTCCTCGGGCTATGCGCTGGCCCTTCCCTCGCGCTCTAGCTCCTAGTCTTCGACGCGTTCCATGGAACCGGTGGCTAACAATATATAACCCCCGTGCCCATTTTGGTGGATGGTCCAGGTCATATGGAACTCGCCTGTGAACCAAGGGTTGGTCCCTATCTGCCAGCTCCTCACGCTGTAGTTGCTTGGTTCTATGGTAATGTGTATTGAACCGTGGGCTGGGGCTAAGCCCCAGCCCTTTCTACCCCCAACCATTTCTTGGATTAAATTCAAATATATTTATTGCCGTATGACTAACAAGGAACACTCGTGGAGCGGGTGGTTAGCCCGGTCCTGCCATTCCACAGCCCGGAGGAGAGGTCGGGGGTTCGACCCCGGTGAAGACCATACAATTTTATACAAACCACGAGCCAACCACAGGGTGCCACATGGCAGCCCATGACTGGGCCACGTGGCACCTCAACAACCAATAGAGGAATGCCAAGTGTTAATCGCTAACTCATCCATGTATCTACCAACTGTCACCGTACCTGCCCAGTCAGCCTGCTGACGTCATCCATGCCACGTCATCCTGTGCCACATGTCACCCTTACAGTGGTGACACATGTCACCCTCTAACTGGTCCAACTGTACCTATCGTACACCACATCACCTGCCATGTGTCATCTCCAGGAGCTGCCACATCATTTGTACGACCGTACGGTCTGTACAGTCAGCCTACCACGTGGTACTGTACGAACTGTATAGTCATCTCCTTTTTTTGCCTGTTTAGGTTTTCAGATAGAATGCGATATATTTTGCATACAAAGCCCGTTTGATTAAGTAAATATATGGTCGGAATCAGGAAGACGAGACGGACGCAATGGCACTAGTTTCATCGGATTCTGAGCACTTTCATTTTGAGCCTTTTTTAGCCCTGTCAGGCCTCTGGATCCGATTCTGGATCACACCTCCCCACTAAAAGACATTTTGGTCCCCAAAACGTTACTAACTAGTCAACAAGCTCAGGATAGGCCACCCGACTTGTCCTCTGTCTCTGAACTCTGTCCTGTGCACCTGTCTCATCAAGATCAACTGTAACACAATCATGACAATTGACAATATATTGTTAGCCATTTGAACCCTATTACATCTTACTGAAGCCACTATCATCCATGTAGAAAACATTACTAATGACAGCATCAAAAAAACGACTACAAATGAGCTAATATACTTGAAATATTTACACGACATGAGCTTATCTTGAAGCAACTTATGATTGATTTTCCATTCAAC
>SNQJ01S0000125.1:310100-326798 GCA_010110895.2 Picea sitchensis
ACAGTTCATAACAAAGGGAATGCTACAACCTTTGAGACATCACAAGAATAAGAGTAAGATGATCATAGAATCATTGCAGAAGCCAATGTATGGACATCCACGTAAAATGGACAAAACCCGTCCTCCTACACCGAAAATAAATCTCGACAATACATCTCTTGACCATGTCCCGACACTCTGTAAAGAGGGCCACTTCAGCGAGGCGTTAGGCATTCTGGGTATCACAGGTAAATGTTTAGACTGCTCTATGTATGTTCGTCTTTTGCAAGGATGTATTCCATTCCCACATCAAGCAGAGCGGATTTATGAGAGACACACTTTTACACAACACACTTCTCAACGTGTATGAGAGGGTAAGGTAATCCATTCCCACATCAAGTAGAGCGGATTTATGAGAGACACACTTTTACACAACACACTTCTCAACGTGTATGCCAAGTGCGGCACTATGGTGGATGCTCTCAAAGTATTCGACCAAATGCCTGAACGAAATGCATGCTCGTGGATGGTCATGATTGCTGATTGCACAAGGGATGGGCTTCTTGAGGAGGCATTGGCACTCTTTCACCAGATGTCAAGAACATGCCTCGAGCCCAATCACTTCACATTTGCTACTGTTCTTCCAGCATGTGCCAATTCGGCATCACTATGGAAGGGCATGGAGATTCATACGAAAATTATAAAATCTGGGTTTGAGTCTGATCTGGTTGTTGGCAATGCCCTTATATACATGTATGAAAAATGTGGCAGCATGGAGAATGCACGCGAATTGTTTGACAAAATGCTTCAACGAGATGTGGTTTCCTGGACAGCGTTGATTGCGGGATATGCACATAATGGGTTGCTTGATGTGGCCATGAAACTATTTAAGGAAATGCCTGAGCGAAATGTGGTCTCATGGAATGCAATGATTACAAGCTTTTCACAAAATGGGTATGGGGAGAAGGCCCTATAGCTTTTCGGACAAATGCAATTGACAGGGCTGAAGCCTAAGGCAAAAATGTTTGTTAGTGTTCTTCCCGGATGTGCCGATATGGTAGCTCTGGATTATGGTATGGAAATCCATGAAAAAGTAATTAGTAATGGATTCCAGTCAGATGTCATTGTGTTGAATTCCCTGATTGACATGTATGCGAAATGTGGGTGCATACAAAAATCACATGTTTTGTTTGACATAATGCATGGGAAAGACATTGTGTCATGGAATACTATGATTACAGGATATGCACAAAATGGGTTGCTTGATGAAGCTCTAAAATTTTTAATGAAATAGGTCAGCGAGACATGATATCATGGAGTGAAATGATTTCAGGGTTTGCACAGAATGGTTAGGGCAAAGAGGCTTTGAAGCTTTTTCAACAAATGCAATTGGCGGGTGTCAGGCTAGACTCAAAAACCTTTTACAGTATTCTCCTAGTATGCGGCAACTTGGCAGCATTAGAACAAGGTATGAAGATCCATGGAAAACTAATCAAATGTGGACTCCAAACAGATGTCGTTGTGATGACTTCCCTTTTAGACATGTATTCACAATGTGGGAGCATATAAAAGGCATGCAAATTATTTTACAAAATGCTTCAACGAGATTTGATCTTGTGGAATGCCATGATCATTTGACAAAATGCTTTAGCGAGATTTGATCTTGTGGAATGACATGATCACAGGATATGCTATGCATTGTTGTGGCAAGGAAGCCCTAAAACTCTTTGAGAAAATGAAACTCTCTGGCATGAATGCAAACCATGTCACCTTGGTTAGTGTATTGTCTGCTTGTAGCTATGCAGGTTTAGTAGGTGAGGGATACCACTACTTCAATTGCATCAATGCATATTATAATGAGAGTCCTACAATGGAACACTACATTTGTATGGTTGACCTTCTTGGTCATGCTGGGTATTTGGATGAAGCAAAAGATTTTGTTAATAAGATGCCAATAAAACCTGACACTGCTATGTGGAATTGTTTACTTGGTGCCTGCAGAATGCACAACAATCTAGATTTAGGAACATGTGTGGCAGAACACCTTTTTGAATTAGACCCCAAAAATGCCACACCATATATGACTCTCTCAAACATTTATGCAGCACTTGGTAGGTGGGCTGACATTGAAAAGGTAAGAAGAATGATGAAAGATAGAGGCATAAAAAAGACACTTGGATGTAGTTGGATTGAGATCAATAAACATATGCATACATTTCTCATAGGAGACATATCAGGCCCACAAACTCTACCTGAATTTTCTTGTTAATATAATGTTGATTAATATGAATCACTTATTTAATAAGGAAGTAACATGAAAGAGCACCTCTTGGCACTGATTCCATGGAAGTCATCTCGAAAGTGAAGGAGGGTGAAGGAGGAAAGTTTCAACAAGTGGGATCATGAGATAGCATCTGGTATCTCAAGATCTCTTGTAGCCTCCAGGCATCCTTGACCATCATGAAAGCACATATGACCTTAACAAAGGGAACATCCAGGTTGTGTCGGCTCACTCTCAATCAGATGGATAAGACATAATTGCAACAAAGTTTGATCCTCCCAATCGCAGAGGCTTCAATCACACAGAGATAAGGGGGTATACTGGTATCATTAAGGACTAACTGAGAGAGAGGATTCCCTTTAACCATTTATATTCAGCATCAGTTGCTTCCTTTCTTTACTTTGCTTTTTGGCTGAATGCCCTTTCTGCAGAGGTTTGTAGGGGTCCTTTCAACACCCCAACTGACCTTGGACTACTTCCAGATGGTTTCATTCTAGCACTATTGGAGCTCCCAGAACCTGGTATTAAGGTATCTCATCTTTCAGTGTTTGTTTATGAGTTAGTGGTTATGGCTTTAAGATCCCTAGGCCACCGATTTCTTGAGTTTGGATTTGCTAGTTTCAATTCATATTTTATTTTTCAGTTTCTATAAGTTGGGGGTTCATACCTTATTTTCAGTCCCTCACGACATCCCTCTATCGGTCAAATTCCTCACCTTTTCAGTTTGGCCAAGTGCTTTTGTATTATAATGGGAAATAAGTTTGCCTATCTCCCTCAGGAAGAAGAATGGGTTCATCCAAGGGTGGTTTGTCTACTTCCCAGCACCAGCATGATTTTGTTAAGGAAAAATGGGGGAGGGGAGGAGGAAGTTCTCTAGGAGGCCCTAAGGAAGCATGTAACTGATAGATCAACCAAATGCTCCCCTGCTCAGTGTAGGTTCTAGTAAAATGGGAATCAATAGGGGCCAAGCTTAGAAGAAGTAAAATTCCTTTGGGACAGTCAAGCATCCGCCCTCCCAGTGACCCTAGATACACTATTGGGCAAAGAATTCTCTATGTGTTGCCTTTTGAGTTAGATTTTTCAGATTCAGAATATATTGTTGGGTTCCCGGGACAAGATGTTAAATAGATTTAACGATGCCCAAATTAATTTGACAGAATTGACTCTTGACTTTGTGAAGGAATCTTTAGTAATAATCAACCAGACTGATGATTCGAGGGAGGACATGGATTCTAAACTAGGTGAAAAAATGGAACAGTTGTAAGCTTCGAGCAAGACAATTCAAAAACAATCCAAGGAGATAAGACTTGGAAGGAAAGTTGAACTGCATTTCTAAAAAAACAATGCTCATGAAGACTCAAACACTGGCAAGGGGCAATAAAGGAAAGAAACCAGTGGTCATCCAGGACAATAAAGAAAATAAGCTACATGAAGAATGGAAGAGGTAAATATTTCATTTGACTATTTCTTGAATTATATATATTGGAGAATTTTGTATATCCTATGTACAATAGTTTTATGTTTCTGTGGGACTTTAATCATTTTAGGAGTAGTATTAAGTCATAGTTTCGATGATAGGTTTGATGCACGTTCAAAAATGATACATGACAAAGTTGTATCCAATGCAACCAAGAAAGACACTTAAAGAATGGAATCTGCAACCTCGAATTTTCTTTTGGTTGCAGATATATGCTAAAAAAGGAGGAATGCATGCAAATGAAGGACACTTGTAAGTATTGGGAGTTGTTTTTAAATATTATAAGTTCCTCGTGAATGAGAGAGTAGAGAATAAGAGTTTTTATTAAAACTAGTTGTTCCTGTGAGGGAAATCTCTATTTTTATACGAACTAGAATAATTTTCTATTATGAGAATAAATAAAATTTGTTCCATAATTTGTCTTCACTATATCTCATATTTTGGTTTCAAATCTATGTGTTGAAGCTTCATATTTGAGACTCATATTTGAAGCTTCTTGTTTTTGGGTGCATGGTCTATATGATGTGTCACTCTCAACTGATGTCTCTTCTAGAATAATCTTGCCACAAGCCCCCTAAAATCCTCAAAGAGAACTTCCAACACTTTATGCAACACTCAAATCTTTGGGGTATTTTCAAGAGTTATCCTTGGAATTCTAGGGGAATATACTAGAATGACCAGGTTTAGGGGAGAACACTTATCTTCCTGTTGCAGTGCATTATATTCCCCCTCAGTCCTCCATGGAAACAACATGAGAAGAGGCCAACCAGGTCATGTTTGGTGCCCTAGACAATATTTTAAGAAAACATGGTTGAAACCCGAAGATATTGGGATTCTTGTGGTAAGTTGCAGTTGATTCAATCGAACTCCTTCACTCTCTACTATGATTTTGAATAGGTATAAGTTGAGGCAGAACATTCAGAGCTTCAATTTAGGTGGAATGGGTTTTAGTGCAAAAGTTATTTCCATTTATCTTTCCAAGGATTTGTTACATGTTCATAAACCCATTGACCTAGTCAAGATGCAATTTATTATGCCAGTTGTCCTCTTCTCCAGCCTATATTCCCTTTAGATTTAGCATTTGTCTTTAATTCTAATCAAAGAAAAACATAGAAAAATTCCCCCAAAGAATGGAACGCTAGTTTGACATTCCCTTAAATTGTGTTTTCTTGAACATTTCCTCATCCATCACATTTAGTCTTGGGCCTTCCTCACCATGGGATAGATTCTTCCAAACACCAACAACACCCTCTACTTATTGATGTTATGAGATGAAAATAGTATTTTCTCATTGTTGTTATAAGTTCTGGAGCAACTTCTTTCGGGATTGCTTGATCCTAGTTCTTTGTCTTTACGATGGGAAAGGCAATTCTTGCATTTCCAAAAATAAATAAGGCTTGCAGATATCCTGGCCAAAATCTATATGTTGCTATGACAATACACATGCTTAAGTAGGTTTTTAGTACTTGGCTAACACAAATGGAATTTTGATTACAGTTGCATCATATGGTTTTCCACAAACCAAAACTTTGACTTATGTCCTAGTTTTACGGTTCCTAACTTTACATACTCCATTGATATGTTCTTTAGGTAATGACTAAATGATCCACTCATGACCTCCCCAATAGGTTTCCCTAAAGCATCCATTATCTCACTATGATTCCTTGGAGGTGGACCATTAGAAATAATGCAACCCCATGCCTTGTAGGACCCTCCTCCAGTTGTTTTAGTATGACCTCAACACCAAGAAATATACACTCTATCCATCTTCTCTTTCCAATGGTCCAAGAAATTCCAATAGGTAGAGACGAGCTTCAAGCCTCAAACTATCACAAGCACCTAGACCTGTCGACCTTACTTTTATTTCTCCCCCATTTAAGATAGCCTTAGTAAGATCCACTGCATGATCTGATGGAACAAATAGTTCAAAACCATAATTTTCTGTATACGCTAAAGATATTTGAAGGAGGGATAGTTGTGTAATTTATACCATAAAATGTTCATCTTCATTCTCATGCATGATTCTCTTCCAAAAGGATATGTATTGTTCTGAGTCTTCTTCTTGCATTTTTTATCTGGGACTATCATTTTCTGTTCATAAGGAAAACTTAAACTACTGAAATGCTTGATCTGGAAAGACATTTTTTTACTGCTTCTTGGCTTATGTTACTGTATGAAAAAGAAATACCACACACACCAATATTCTCTACAAGGATTCCATTGTCACAACTCATGAATCCCAATGCTATGAATTAACTGAAATGTCTATGAATTGCATGATGTAACATAACCATTGTGATGATAATTACTATATGACCTTGCATAAAGGTTGTCTCCCTGAGTGATGTGCCAGCATCTATAGTGCATCCCAATGTTTCTCTAGATGAAATCTCATTCACTTGGTAATGTTTTTCAATGAACATAGTTAAGAGCTTTGAAAGGTCACCAAGCCCGTGTGCGTGTGCTTTCTTGGAATGGTCATATTCTTACAACTGGTGGCCTTCATGGTTTAATATTTAATCATGATGTATGCATCCATGATTCCATTGTTCAAACATACAGAGGACATGTGAAAGAAGTGTGTGGTTTGAAATGGTTTATGTCTGGCAAATAGTTTGCAAATGAAGGAAATGAAAATTTATTTCATGTTTGGGACAAGAGCATGTCATCCTCTAATGTTGCAGCTCGATATCTTCACTGGATAAAAGAATATTGTGCTATAGTAATGGCCTTGGCATGGTGCCCTTTCCAAACCATTCTTTTGGCATCTAGTGGAGTTAGTGGGAACTATTGTATTAACTTTTGGAATACTCATACATGAGCCTACCTAAATACCATTGATACCCACTCTAAATCTACATCTACATCTAAATCTACATCACTTGTTGTTCACACTTAATTATGGCAGTTTAACTAAGACTATCATCATCGTCATCATGGAATGACTTGGTTTCTTTCACATTTCTTATATCCTAAAGTTTTTTGCACATAAGAATACCTTCATATGAATAATGACCATGATATTAATATTTTTGTGCATGGATGTTGGTTCTAACATTTGTTTAAAGACCATTGTTTATTGTTGTTAGATGCTCATAAGCCTGTTTTTTACATCATGTACATATGTTTGGAATTTTGACAGTCTCTACTTGTGCTTCCCTTAATGGGATTAAAATGGGTGATAAGACTTTGATTTTGAACCATTCTATTGTCGGGTATATATATACACAATGGAATAATAACGCTTTCTAAATATACATCTCTTGTTGTTCACGCTTAATTATGGCAGTTTAACTAAGACTACCAGCATTGTCATCATGGAATGACTTAGTTTCTTTCACATTTCTTATCTCCTAAAGTTTTTTGCACATAAGAATACCTTCATATGAATAATGACCATGATATTAATATTTTTGTGCATGGATGTTGGTTCTAACATTTGTTTAAATACCATTGTTTCTTGTTGTCAGATGCTCATAAGCCTATTTTTTACATCATGTACATATGTCTAGAATTTTGACAGTCTCTACTTGTTTTTTACATCATGTATATATGTTTGTTCTTCTTGTTTGCAGTCTATTTAGTTGACATTTAGATTTATATGTTCTAAAAATGTATTTCTAATTTGGTCTTAGGTTGGGTAACTAGGTAGACATATTATGAATAATTTATCTTAATTAAGTTATTTTTATTTAAATATCCTATAGAAGGGGAACATGGAATTGAAAATATTTTTACACCAAGTGAAGCCCTACATGTCATTGGTGCAATGTAAAAAGATCTAGTGTCATTGGTGTGGGGTAAACAAATCTCTAGATGTCATTGGTGTGATATAGATGAAACTTTGTCAATTTTTTTCTCATAGAAATCATTTTAATGAAATTTGGGGAACCCCTCTGAGGCAATTCTAAGCACATACCTTGAGGGGATTGGAATCCTGGTGGCCACTGAACCCACCACCCCCTTGGAAAATCATAATTGTTTTACAATTGAATAGGTGAACCATGAAAAACACAATAAGAACCTTGAAAAACACAACCCTTGATGCTTACAACACTATTTGGAGGAGGGACAGGCTATGTTTCTTTTCCAAACATGTAAAATGAGTATATTACAATTTAATGAATATATTTTCCTATTATTATATATGGTTTTATAATTTATCAAAAAAATCACCAAGAATTCATAATGTTTTATATTTTAGTGAAATATTCACTTGATTTTACAAGATTTTTAATTCAGTGAAAGATTTGTCGAGGTTTTACAAGATTTTATAATCTAGTGAAAGATTCGCCAAGATTTTACAATATTATATAATTGACTAAAAGATTCACCAAAAAATTATATATACATATTATATTATTCATAACATAGCCTTCATTTTTTCCTATGTATCACAGGGATTCACCCATTTATTATACATATAAATTTACGGGGGGTTCTTAAAATCACCCTTGGTTCTAGGGGTTAGAAGTGGCTATCCCCCTAGGATTTAAAACATAGTTTTCTTGATCTTGTGCTAGTAGCTCTTGAAGGGATAGGATGACACCTAGTGTTTATGAGGGGATAAAATCTAGGGTTTTCTCTCCTAGGAGATTGACCTAGGCTTATGAGGTGATAATCCTATGATAGACTTTCAAGTCTTATTTTTCCCTCTGTCTCCATTGAAGCACTACATTAACTCCATATTCCTAATGAAAAGGCATTGATCTTGAGACCTCCAAGTACTTTCTTCAATAGTCTAAAGCTACCCAAACGGATTTTTCTCGGATTTCACTCTTCACATTGAGATTCCTTTCCCTAAGTCCTCGCAATCTTAATTGAGGGAAACCCCCTTCAATTGGAGGAAAGTTGGCTTGAATTGAAAGAGGGTTGGTGAGGTGATAAGGGCCTTCCCTCTAAGTTATGCATGATTGCACTTGAGCTTTCAGAATTTAGCTCAACAATTGTGAGTTCATGTGATAACACACCCGAGACATATCCTAGTGATCCTAAACCTCATTAGAAAAGACCCCCTTTACCATTGAAAGTTAGTCCTCTTCCTCAACCAACCTTGCCTAAGATCGATGATATAGATTTAAATATTGATATGGCTAGTAACTTAGCAAAGGTTAATGTACCTATCCCTATCAGTATTGATATTGTATTTTCTTTTTAAATACCTACAACAAAGTCGCTATTGCGACGTCTTCGAGTGTCGCTCCCATAGCAACCATGTCAGAGATAATACCTCTTAATGTCGCTCTTGCCATGTCCAATATGTCTCTCTTGCCACCTACAAGACGTCGCTCTTTCCACCTCCAAGACGTTTCTCTTGCCACCTACAAGATTGTTGCTCCCATAGCAACCACGTCAGACCTAACACCTCTTAACGTCGCTCTTGCCACCTCCAAGACGTCTCTCTTGCCACCTCGAAGACG
Source organism: Picea sitchensis (assembly GCA_010110895.2). Lineage (NCBI taxonomy): Eukaryota > Viridiplantae > Streptophyta > Pinopsida > Pinales > Pinaceae > Picea > Picea sitchensis. The sequence continues at coordinate 319,258 of SNQJ01S0000125.1, forward strand.
TCGCTCTTTCCATCTCCAAGACGTCACTCTTGCCACATATAAGACGTCGCTCTTGCCATGTCCAATACGTCGCTCTTTCCACGTCCAAGACGTCTCTCTTGCCACATCCAAGACATCTCTCTTGCCACATCCAAGACGTTGCTCTTTCCACTTCCAAGACGTCACTCTTGCCACATCCAAGATGTCGATCTTGCCACGTCCAAGACGTCGATCTTACGACGGCTATATGGGGTTTGGACAATCAAAATTGAGATGACACGTGTCGGCATGAAACATTGCAATAAAGATGAAATCTATGTCATCGGAAAAGTGACATCATGTGAAACGACATTTGAGGGGGTACGTTGTTTGTCGTTCTCCCGACAATATAAAGTGGAAGTTGCGTCGAACACGCCGTTGGAATTTGACCCAAATGTACTAGTGATTAGATCCATTTATAAACCTTTTTCTGCATAATCTAAAGAAATTATTTGTGGATTTGAGATCCTCTCAAGAAAATACCTAATTTCAAAAAACAAATCATTTCAATTAGAGTATGAGAAGTGAATATATCATCAATTTAAAATAAGTTATTTTAGTGGTTTTCAGTGATGATTGTGAGTATTATAGAGAAAATATATTTTGAAAATGTACCTAGATTGCTGCCAAATCAATGAAAGTAGATGAAAAGTGGTTGTGGAATTTCATAATTATGGTCAGAATAGAGATTCCAATCAATATTGAAGGATTTATGGTTATTTCAAATTTTCTTCCTCAAAACCCTATCCACACAAAGTAGTTCCACTGAAAAGTAAGTTATTTCTTCAAAGCCATGGTTCTATTTTAGGATTATAGCAAGGAATATGTATTTTACGAGAAACATTGATGGTCCTAGTTTGAATAATTCATAAAGGATTGTAACAAATGAGCTCCAATCATATGGAAAATCTATCTATGTTTTGCATACTCAAGATCTTGAGTATGGATAAATATGTTTTTCATTCACATTTTCATGTTCTCGATATGGACACTGTGGATATTATTTTGGTATATCCTTGGATGGAATCAATGGGTAAAATTAATATCAATGCGCAAAATAATTTTATAAATCTTTGGTACAAAAAAGGTGTTGGGGATTGGGTGTAACCTGATATGAAACAGACAAACAAAATTGTAGATAGTCAAAGAGGAAATCATTTTTCAAAGATAGAAGGTTGTTTCTAAAGACACCGATACAACACTTAAGCACAATGCATTGTGATCAAAACATCACAATGCATATTGGACATCTTGTACAGAACAACGATATCTCCATGATGATACTAACCCATTGGGTTTGCTATTTATAACTTCAGGATCTAGTCAAATTCCTTGAAATAAGGAGGATCTTGTCCACATATAATCGTCGGTTGTTAGAGTTGACTCCATCAAATACACGCTATCAAGTCAGCTCGTCAATGATGCTCGAAACAACTGTCCATGCATCCAACTCATAGTCTATTTCTCAGTTGGTTGATCCACCGACCGAGTGTCTTCGACTGTTGGTCGATTATCCGACCAACAGACTTGTCGTCTACTCGACCAACTAATGTAGATATATGGTCGATCATTTGACCAACTACTTCTAGATATAGGTCAACCACCCGACTGACTAATTACAGGAGAAGTGTAATTAACCACCATAACTTGATGTTCTAACACCCCCCCAATCAACACATGAGATTCAAAAGGTGAAATTTCATTAGCGAGACACCACCCATAATTGTAGCTTCCTGAATCCCAAGCATTGTACAAATCTTGATAAATATAGATTTAGATAAAGGCTTAGTGAATATATTAGCTACCTAATCATCTTTTCTGCAATAAACAAGAGAGACAACATTCTCATGAACCAACTATCTCAAGTAGTGAGCATGGAGCTCAACATGTTGCATCTTACTGTGGGAAATAGGGTTGTCAGCAACTTGAATGACACGTTGATTGTCATAGTATATTGTAGTCGAGGTCTAAACAAGAAATCCAAGTTCACCCAGAAGTTGACAAATCCATACTTCCTCTATACTTGTATGAACAGGGCCACAATATTATGCTTTTGTAGTCGACAAGGAGATTACCTTATGTTTCTTGCACAACCAAACCAAAAATCCAACACTGAAGTGAAACATATAGCCATAAGTGGACTTCTGATCATCACTATCGTCGACGTAGTCGGAGTTGGTGAAGTCAACCAACAAATCTGAACTTCAACAATACTTGATACCAAAATGAGTAGTACCCTTGATATAGAAGGAAATTCATTTGACTGCTTTCTAGTGGCTTTCTATAAACCGAGAAACCACACTGACATCAAAGGAAATATCAGGTCAACTATGAGTAAGATAAATGAGACTGCCAACCATTTGTCGATAAAGTGTATCATTGGGTTTGGGAGTTTGACAATTTTTATTTAACTTTACTCTAGATTGAAAAGGAGTAGCATAGGGCTTACAATATTCCATCTTAAAACATGTCAAAAGATCCATTACATATTTATATTGAGAAATTAAAAAACCATCACACAGCGGTAATACTTGAAGACCCATAAAATAATGCAGAATGCCAAGATCTATCATGTCAAAGGAGTCAACTAGTGGTTTCTTCAATCTAAGAATGAGATCAATGTTATTGCCAATAATGACAAGGTAATCGACATATACAAAAAAAATTCAAAGTGTTTATATTGGTATGGAGTACATATAAGATGTGATTAAATTCACAGCGTTTGAAACTAAGTCAAAGAAAGAAACCGTCGATCTTAGCATACCAAGTTTGGGGAGCTTTCTTCAAACCAGTTTAGAATCTGTCACAAACTAGGAGGTTGTTCCATGAAAAATTCTTTAGATAGGTCTCCATGAAGAAAAGCACTCTTCACATCCCTTTGATGGATATGCCATCCAAATCAAGAAGCAAGGAAAATAATCAATCGAATAGAGTTCATCTTCACAATAGGAGCAGAGGTCCCAGTGCAGTCAATGCCTTCTTGTTGATAAAATCCCTTCACAACAAAGCAAGATTTATGATGCTCAACAATTCCTTCAGAGGTAAACTTGGTTCTGTAGACCCATCGACACTTCACAACATTATTTCCTTATGGTCAGAGAAGTAATTACCAAGTGTGATTCTTCAACAAAGAATCCAATTCTATTTGCATAGCTTACTCCCATTCGAGTTGACCTTGGGCATCTGAGTAAGTAATAAGATCAAAATGTTTGAGTACATGAGTCATCAATGCAATGCTAACATGATTCTTTTGACTTCAAGTTTGTCTTCCTAAATATATATCACCAACAATAGGTCCAACATCATCAATGGTCTTGACAACCCATTAGGGTAGACAAGAAAGGGGTGAATTGTTGTTTACTTTAGAAGGTCGATCAAAAGTCGGAAAAATTTCAGTCCAAGGAGATGGCAGACCAGTCAAAACATATATTGATAGACTAATAAACTTGGAAGTTGACGCCTTTATTCGAAACAAAAACAAAGTTAAATTGCCTAGTCGAGGAACTGAAAAATGAAATAAGAGAACTAGAGTCGAAAACAACATCAAGGTGATCATCCTGTAACAATCCAGAAGAGGCATTCAAAAAATTGGTGCCATAATACTTCTCATAAAATCATACATTTCATTTGATAATTAGTTTTTGTTTGATAGGATCAAATAGTTGATAGAATTTAGACTCTTTAGACTAACCCATCATGATGCAAGCATGAATCTTTGCATTTAAATTCTTTCTGCAATCATCGGAAATATGAGCCCATGAAACACATCCAAACAGATGGAGGTGGCTGGATGAGGGCTTATTTCCACACCATAATTTGATTGGATTCACCAAAGGAATATTTTGAGTCGAGATGCGATTGAGAAGATAGTTTGCACAATAGACAACTTCAACCTAGAAGCGAGGAGGCAAATATTTGGCCTACAAAAGACATCTAGCCATTTTGAATAACATATGATTATTGTGTTCTGCAATGCTATTCTGTTGAGGTGCATGAGGAACCAACTGTTGTCAGTCAATACTAAATCGAACCATGTATTCTTCAAAAGGTCGATTTACATACTCACTACCATTGTCTCATCTAAGACACTTGATGAGTCGGCTTCATTTATTTTCAACAAAGGCTCTAAATTCTTTGAACTTTTGAAATACAAGATTCTTATTCTTCGGAAAATAAACCCAAGTGAAATGAGAGAGATCATCAATGAAAGTCAATATATAACTTTCACCTGCGAGGGAATGCATATTGATGCAACAAAGATCATTGTGAACTAGCTACATAAGGTTCTATGCTCATCATTCTTTGCCAGAGTCAAAGGGTTCCTGATGATGCTTTGCAAGCACACATCCTTTTATGACTCCATCAAAGGGAAACAATTTAGGTAGAACAACAACCATACTTTGAGTTTCCAACGACTACAAACTTGGAAAATTTAGGTGTCCAAGTTGTTCATTCCAAGTTCGACTTCATTCATCAGTTTGAACAACAAGAGATGTTGGTTCAGATTCGGGTCGATTCGAGTCATATAATTCATACAAATTATCCTTCATGTCAAGAAACCCTTCAGTGACAATCGAATGACCTTTATTCAAATCTCAAAAAAAGAACTGATCTGACCAAAACTCCACAATTTTACATATCTTTGTTAACTGAGAAACAAACAACAGATTGGAAGTAAGGTTTGGTACATAATAAATTTTGACAATTATCCCATGTCGATAGGAAACATCACCATGCCCAACAATATCAAGAGCAAACTCATCAACAACATAAATATTCCTCTCATTAGCTTCATTCAAGGAGGTGAACAAGGAATCATCCTTAGCCATATGATGAGTGCACCCAAAGTCGACTACCCATTCATTCTTCTTAGAATGAGAAAACAAGGCTTGAGAAGTTCTGACTTGGAAGGTGAAATTATCAGCAGGTTGACGAACAACAAACACATCTCCTTCAAGGAATTTAACCTTCTCTTATAAACAGTCTCTCTTCTTATAGAAAACCTTCTCCACATATCTAGTTTTCCCATAGTACAAACATGTCTTCTTATTTTGAATTTGATGGGGTGCATATGTATGTCCTTTAGGTTTCTGGTCGAGGCATCCAGGTCTCTGTATAGAGGTATCAAACACTCCTCTTTCTTTGTGATTCGACTTTCCCTTTCACTTGAACAAGTGGTCTTGATGTTTACCACCAAGATTTTCTTCGTTAAGCAATATGTTTTTATGAGTGATTGGAAGACCACAAAAAGATTCAAATGTTTAATCCTTACAATCTTCCTTACATGCCTGCCAATTGGTGCAGAAACTAAAAACGAACACATCAAATGGTGTTCTCAAATTCATCAAGACCATATCGATGACTTGTCTATGTTTCTTCTAATAATTATTTCCACATTCTCCCAATTTCAACTGCAGTTCCTTCACACACACCAAATAGTCCTCTATTCTGCCAAAAGAATGAGGATCCAAAGAGATCAACTCTTTCTCAAATTGCATGATGTGTCTTTCATTGAATTTTTCGAACAATGTCCTTAGCTTCTTCCAAACTTGATGAGGGCAGTCGATTTCACTGATGTGAAACCGAATCTCCTTCTTTCCATCGACAACGAACTTTGTATGATCATCTATTGGATATGGAATCATAGTATTCATATAATTCCACAATCATTTACTTTTCAATAAGGTTTCCATGTCTAGTGCCCATACTTTATAATTTGATCTATTCATAATTATGAGATCAATCTTCACAGCCATCTTCGATATCTAGATAGATCAGATTAGATCTATTTCCACAAGTTAGAATCTACAAATCACCGGCCTAGAGTCAATCACACAACAAATCAAACTCAACAACATTTGAAAACAATAGGCAAAATTTCAAACCATCGTCTTTGATACCATGTTGGGGATTGGGTGTAACCTTATACGAAATAGGCAAACAAAACTAGAGATAATCAAAGAGGAAATAACTTTTCAAAGACAAAAAATGGTGTCTAAATACATTGTTACAACACTTAAGCACATCGCATTGTGATCAGAACATCACAATGCATATTAGACATCTTGTACACAATAATGATATCACCATGATGATAATGACCCATCAGGTCTATTATTTATAGCTTCAAGATCTAACCAACTTGCGTGAAATCGGGAGGATCTTGTCTACATATAATCATTAGTTGTTAGAGTTGACCCCATAAAATCCACGTTGTCAAGTTGGCTTGATAAGGATGCTCGATCCAACCATCCATGCATTCAACTCATAGTTGATTTCTTAGTTAGTCTATCCACCGATCGACTACCTTCAACTGCTGGTCGATTGTCTAACTGACAGACTTTTCGACTACCCAACATACTGTTGTAGATATATGGTCAATAGCTCGATCGACTATTTCTAGATATAGGTTGACCACTGACTAATTGATTCTAGGAGAAGTGTGATGAACCATTAGAACTTAATGTTCCAAAAGAAGGAAAATTACACTACATGATATTTCTCTCACTAAGCAACAAGGACCTAAGGTGGCACATGAATAATTATTTGCAAGGAAAGTAATTACTAACCTACAAACACATTAGAAGAATATTCCAAGGCTAATATAAAGAAGAGTGTATAGAACCACTTGAAGAAGAGTCGTAGGAAGGGCTTAAAATTGAAGAAGAATCTATAGAATTGCATTTCTCAAAGGAATCATAGGTTGAAGAGTCAAATAAAAAAGAAACAACAACTAAGGTTGTTGCATACCATTTCCCAAACCACCCTAAGAAACAACAATCATAAAGGCAAGGTCATGAGCATCAATAGCACGACTATGGACCTACATGGAAATAGAACAACATATAATACAAAGGTACATGAAGGAATAAAAGTAATGAAGTGGGATATCAAAATAGCACAAATATAGTAGGATGCCAAAGGAGAAACCATATTCAAGATCACGGTGGCCAAGCGGTAGTTCGACCCCATGTTCACCTTTCACTCAGATGGATGGATGCTTGTGTTTGGTACCAGTTGATCAATATCATATTTTATGGATTCCACTCATGCTTTAGGGATGAAACATATGAAGGGGGATGTAATGTAATGTACCTAGTGCGGATAATATGGGGTACCTAGGGTGGTACCCAAGGGGAATAATTAATTTAATATGGCCATAATCATGGAATATGTCCCACTTGGTAGTTGGTGGATAATAAATAGGCTTACTAGGTAGTTAAAGGAAATGGATATAACAATGAGGGCTAGTGGGCATAGACCCCTAGGAATAATCATGAGAAATATAAATACACATGAGTATCATTGTATTGAGATAAGTTGTATGTTGAGGATTGTATTGTAGACGCATACTTGTGGAGTGATTCCTTCCATAAGGACCACTTGATGGTGTTACCCTAAGGGTATTTTTTCTATATTCTTGTGTTGTCTATTGTGTATATGCATTTTATTATTCTTGATTTAAGAGTTTATGTTTTATATTTTATCTACTAAGGTTTACTAAAATTTATGTGAAGTGAAGA